>AFQZ01000079.1:0-90064 GCA_000222935.2 Aciculosporium take MAFF-241224
GAGAGCAGTATAAGAGCTATATATTTAAGTAGCATATTAATAGTAACCCTATTTAATAATATAATATTTAAGAGTTTAAAGTAAGCTAGTAGTAAGAAGACCTCCCTAGCTATATATCTAAGTAGTATAAGAGCTATATATTTTAGTAGTATATTAATAGTAACCCTATTTAATAATATGGTATTTAAGAGTTTAAAGCAAGCTAGTAGTAAGAAGACCTTCCTAGCTATATATTTAAGTAGTATAAGAGCTGTACATTTTAGTAGTATATTAATAGTAACCCTATTTAATAATATAGTATATAAGAGTTTAGAGCAAGCTAGTAATAAGAAGACCTCCTTAGCTATATATTTAAGCAGTATAAGAGCTATATATTTAAGTAGTATATTAATAGTAACCCTATTTAATAATATAGTATTTAAGAGTTTAAAGTAAGTTAGTAGCAAGAAGACCTCCCTAGCTATGCATTTAAGTAGTATAAGAGCTGTATATTTAAGTAGTATATTAATAGTAACTCTATCTAATAATATAGTATATAAGAGGTTAGAGTAAGCTTATAGTAAGAAAACCTCCCTAGCTATATATCTATAAACATAGTTTGTATAGGTATGCAGTAACCTAGTAGTAAGACTAATAGTAATTAAAAGATAGAGTGCTATTAGATATACTAAAGAGCTACTAGGTGAACCTATTATAATAGTAATCTAAAAAGCATAGAAATAAGATCCATTATATAAAATACAGATAGCACTGCTTAGTAGTAGTAATATAGCAGTTAAAGAGCATTAAGTAATTAATAAAAATAGTTTACTATGTTTTAATATAAGGGTATATATACTAGTAGGGATATATATAGAAATTCTAATGCTTACTTATAATAATCTTATAGCAGGATACTAGGGTATAAATAAGATAATCCACAGAGTAGCTAAATAGTACTACTAGTTAGGATTATAAAAAGATATAAAAAACTATATAAGCTTATGCTTAAACTATTAAGTTAATAAGCCTAGGTTATACTAACCTTATAGTAAGTTAGCTATATTACTAATTTTTAGCAGACCTTTTTAAGAGCTTTTTATAGACTTTATTACTAGCCTCCCCTTAATAAAACAAGCTAGCAAAAAGGAGCATAATATAATTCTTATTATTATAGATTAATTCTTAAAATACGCGCTATATATAGCCATATTTATAAGAATAATAAGTAGTAACCTTGCTACTATCTTCCTTAAATATATATTTAAGGACTATAGTGCACTAAAAGGGATTATTTTAAATAAAAGGATAATATTTACTAGTAGTTTTTAAAGAACCTTTTATTACTTACTAGTAACTAAGTAACTACTTAGTACTGCTTTTTACTTATAAATAAATAAATAGATAGAAAGGGTTAATTAAGTCTTAAAGCACTACCTTAGAGTATTTAGGGCATAAGAGTAAACAGACTAGGAAGACTACTTACATTTAGCTTAATATATCTATAATACTAGTAAGCACTTAGCTTATAGCTACTCTCTAGCAGAGTTATTATAAGGTTATTAGCTAAGGGGCCTAGACTATATTATAAAGGCACTAGATATTATAAACACGTAAGCAGATATAAGGGTATAAGAATTATAATAATAATATAAGGCAACTAAGCAGTTACTATATATAACTTAAGAACAGTATATAAAGCATTATAATAAGAAAAGAGGCTTAATAAGTTTTTTACTAGGCAATTATATGCTTTTATTAACTAAGAATATTAACTTTTAATAACTAAGTAAGAAGCTTATAGTAAAGTATTTAGAACCTTTTTAGGTTTTAGAGAAAGTAGGCGTATATAAACTAGCCTACTGTCTAGAGCTCCTAGATAATATACGCCTATATAATGTATTTAATATTATAAGTTTAGAGCCATATAAAGGTCTAAATCCTAATAAGGCTATAGTAATATTACAGCTACTTATTTATAACTAGGAATTATATAAGGTTAAGCAAATTATAATATATAAGTATTAAGATAAGTAGTATAAATACTTAGTAAAGTAAAAAGGCTATAATAAATTAAAGAATTCCTAGGTACTAAAAAGGAACTTTAATATATAAGACATTATAATAGATTATAAAAGGAGAATAGTAGTAAGATAGTAGAGTATATATATAATATATTACAGGAGATATTAGTAATACTTAAAGATACTTATCTCTATTAATGTTAGACTAATAGCTACTAAAAGCACTATAACCTTACTACTAATAAGCTACTCTTATTTAGAGCTATTATTAGAGTTATTTATACCTATAAAGTTGGATTTAATGCTAAGTAATTCTAACATAGCGTAAGGAATGGTTATAGGTGCAATGTATGTAATAAGAGGAATCTCTCTTGTAGTAGGCTTACACAGCTAGTAATAAGTTAGCTATTATAAAGTTATAAATAGACTAAAAGATATATATATCCTTACTATATATATAAATATATTGTAAGTAGTTAGCGATTTCTATTTATATAAGCATAATAATATAAGTAATACCCTATAAGATTATAGCATGCTTATTGTTTTTAAGCTTAAGCTTAAAATCTGCCTAAAGATATATGCATTAGGTATATCCATAAATATTAGAATTTTTCGCCTTAGATATTATAGCAGCTAAATTTACCTGTATACTTATAATACCCTAGGACTTATTAGCAGTGGATTAACTATAATTAAGCAATAAACTTACAGGAATTTAATAGTAGTAAATACTATTAGTCTTTTTCTTTATTTCTTTAAATATTTTCTAGTAGAGAATACTAATTTAAGCAGGTATCTAGTAGCTAGTTAGTAGCAATTAAAATAAGAATAATTATAGGGAACTAATACTATTATACTCCTTATTATTCTAGGAGTAATAAGAGCATTTTGCACTACAGGCTATAATAATTAGTAATAGGATAGTAGAGTATAAGTAGTGTACTTACTATTATATATCTTCTTATAAGGCTTAGGAATAGTAATATACTTAAGAAGGTAGACAGGCTTAGTATTATTAGGCTTAGGGAAGATCTGCTAGGTTACTGCTATATAGCTATAATAATAATAAGGAATTTTTTAAACCCTAGTAGTAAGTTAGCTATAGCCTATAAGCGTGAGTATTTAGATAATATACTAACTAACTCTAAAGATAGGTATTATAATATCTGGCTTACTAGGAGTAGGAGGGAAAGCTATAAAAGAAGAGGCAGGAGATTAACTAGTATAAGGTATAATAACTAATAATTATTAGCTATAAGCAAGTAGTATATATATAGTATTAAGTATATAACTTACTAGATGGATAGGATAGATAAGGGAGATAATAATAATATTAAAATCTATATACATATTAATAAAAGGGGAGCAATAGTAGTAGCTAAGCTATAAGAAAGTAAAGACATAGTAGTAACAAGAGGTTATATATAAGTAAATAATAATAAAGAAAAAAGGAAAAAATAGGCTAAAGAGAGGGAGGAAGAGACCTTCTTATAGCTAGATAGTTAGGCTACTAATCTAATGCATACACCTAGATTAATAACATTATTTATGTAATTAGGCACTAAGATACTTAAGAGCGATTTCTTTATAAGTAGTGTTAATACTATAATAAAGCAGCGAACTATAAAGCTAATATAAGCAAAGTATAGCAGCTTTAATAACAAAAGAGAGTTAGAAGTAAATTATAAGTAATAAGAAAGAATAGCTTTAGGTTTAGTAGGCTTAGTAATATTATAAAGTTAATATTAAGAATAAGTATAAGCTAGAACCTAGTAAAGACCTTACTATAAGGTTATTATAAGATTAAATTTACTATTAAAAAGACAGGAAGCAGGGTAGGCTTAGCATAATACGCGTGCGTTTAGTAAAGTTATAATAAATAATAACATATAAGTTATATATTTAAAAAAAAAAGGCTTGCTAGGTTATAGTAAAGGAGTTATAAGAGAGTAAAAACTAAGGCCTAGGACTACTTATAGTAATTAAGGGCAATTATAGATAAGAGAAGGCGCTCTATTAGGAGAGTCACAAAACAAGAGTATAAGAGTACGGAGACCGACTAGAGCAAGCCGTGCCCTAGCTATATATAGGTATATAGGGGGATAGGCCTTATAGAGAGATAGAGGGGCTAGTAAATATAGTATTCACATTACTACCCTACCTGCAGCTATCTAGCTTTAAGTATGCTTAACTACAGCCTTCACTCCACTAGTAGACCTCCAACCGTGACACCTAGTAAGTTATATAATATACTATATACTCCTGGATTTACTTAAATATCTTTAGAAAATAAACGCTATATAAACCTTTTATTATTCTGCTAATTCTAAAGTAGTAATAGTTATTATACGTAGTTCTTAGTATAGTTTTAATATAGCTGCTTAAAATATATAGTTATCTAAGCCCTTTTTTATCCTTATAATAAAGTAGGCCCTTATCTATAAGGTCCTAGCTATAAAGTAGGATTTGTAGTTAGTTCCGTTCTTACTTTAGCTACTTCTGCTAGAAATCCTTAATACTCTTAATTATCTAATAATATTATAGGTTAAATTTATACCCTGCTAATATCTTCTTTTTTAATAAGTTATTTATTATAGCCACTACCTAATAGTTTTAATAGAAGTATATATAGGTATTTAATTTATTATATATACTATGGTTTACAGCCTTATAGTAGCTAACCTTTACTAGGAGTTATAACAAGGTATTAGGTATAATATTAAGAACTTCTAGTATATAGGTTACTTATAATTTAAACTATAATAGATAATTCACTACCTTAGCTAATTTTAGGTTAGCCTTATTAAGGTCTATTATAGCTAAAGAGGTATGTTTAATAATTCCCTTAGTAAGTATATGGTTAGTTAGGATATTAACTAAATAATGGTTAGATTAAGCTATTTTTTGTAGTTTCTACATTACCTAAGTAATTATAGCTACCTTTGCCTTAGTTAATTTATACTACTTCTTAGCTATAGATATTAAATAAGAGAGAAAAAGGATTAAGCAAAGTTTTATAGCTATAATATCCTTACTAAGTATACTTTTTCTATCCTACTCCTTATATAGTTAGAAAGCATATAGACTAAAACCTTCCTTATAGGTATTAATCTTAAAGAATAAAGGTTACTCTGGATTATAGTACTATAGTAGTATTTTGTTATAAAGCATGGTTTTTAGTGCTTTAAAGGCCACTTTCTTATCTTTTATAAGAATAAAGGATTTTTCTTATGCCTTTCTCTTATATACCTACTTTAAAGCTCCTACTAGTAACTTATTATATTCATAAAGTTTATACATAAGTAGTATCTTTTAATTCTATAATAGTTAGATTTATAAGTTAAACTAAGGGATTTCTGCTCTTAAGAATCCTACTATACTAATAAAGGTTTCTAAGGTTAACAAGTTACAAGGAATTTCCATCTACTAAAACGACTTAATCCTATTGTTTATATTAATAATTCTATTAGTATTAACTATAAATCCAAGAAGTTAGATTAAATAATATCTAATAAAAGACTTAGTTACTATAATATATACCTTATTTTCCTCTAGAACCTTTAAGACTATCTTAAGGTATTTAAGATAATCCTTAAGGGTATTAGAAAAGATAATAATATTATTAATATAAATATAAATAAAACTTTAATATAGTTAGAAAATGAAATCCATAAATTGTTATGCGAAAGCCGGCGAATTCTTATACCCTATTAATATAACTTACAATGCTTTTAGCCCTCTTTTAGAGATTACCACTATATAATTCTAGTATTCCTCTTATACTAGAAGCTAGTAAAAGAAACCTGTTATATTAAAAATTAATTTTTACTCTTTACTATAAGTATTCTATATAATATTACCTTAGTCTAGCAATAAATATATATCTAGCATAGTAGTATTATTAAGAAGCCTGGCATTTATAATAACTTAACCTTTCTTAGTCTTCTCTGTATTTCTCTAAATAATAAAGCCAGGGCAGGCCATAGGTGCTGACTTTATTAACTAAAATATCTAGCCTACTAGGTATATAGTATTATAAACTTCAGTAAATTTCTCCTAGTTTTTATGCCTAAGAGGGTACTTTCTTACTAGCTTAACTTAGTTCTGCCAGCTATTAATAAAGTTAACTTTTATCTTATTTTCTTCTAGCATTAGTACTACTTCTTTATTATAGTAAATATCATACTTATTAGTTAAATCCTATAACTTTATAGCTACTTTTAGGTTAATGTTAGTAATTTGCATTCTAAACTTATTTTTAACAAAAGGTATGTCCTCTAGGCAAGATACTTTATATAATAAAATACCTCTGTTAATAACTTTAGGATTTAGGTTATTATTAAATTTTTCTGGACTCTTTTCTGTTTTTTCTGTCTAAATATCTTTACTAAAAAATGCTATATACTAGTAAATATCTAAAATAGTAAAATTTAAATTAAGGCTTATAGCTGCCTTAAGTTAACCTTCTTTACTATTCTGCTTAATCTACATAGCCCTATTAAAGTTATTTACTGCTAGCATTCTTTTCTTATCTCCCTAGTTAAGAATGTTATTTAGGAAGATAGAATTAAATAATATAACATAATAAATACTTATCTTCTCTCTACTAGAAAGATCTTTTTATATTACTAACACCTAATATATTAAGTTTAGTGAAATTATAACATTATATACTGCTATTACCTGTTAAGCTAGTATATAGTAAGTATCTTAAAATATCCATCCTAGTACTATTATATTATATACTAACCTAAAAACTAACCTTAGATTAATAAAATTAATTTTTACTTTAAAGCTATAGAGGAAGCTTATGCTAATTAATAATTTTAGTCCTAGATTTAGTATAATATTTATGGTTACTATAAAGTAACCTTAGATGTTTTTTCCTCTTATAATTCCTAGAATATAAAAGTTAAAAGTAGCCCTTTCTATAATAATAAAGTCTAAAGCTACTTCTATTACTAGTTTTAGGTCTTACTTCTCCTACTTTATATTTATCCTATATTACTAGAGCCACTATTTATTAGCTAGAATTAATAATATTCTAGTGTCTATGCAGATTATATAGTTAGGTCCTTTATTATAAAATTAAATTAGCATTTTAAGAAAGGTATTTATTTACTTCCTTCCCTTAATATTAATCTCCTATAGTCTGGATATTACCTTAATTACCTAGTCTTCTTATAGACCTCCTATTAAAATTAGCTTATTTAAACTCTAAGTTATAATGTCATATATAACATTAACTTTAGTTATGAAAGCTTTAATAATTTTCTTCTCTTTCTTAAGCTCTTTCTACCTTCTTTTATTAAGAGCCTTTATTTTACTAGTTTTTATAGTTAATAAGGTAGGATTTTCCTAGTTTAAGTCTCCCTTCTTTACTATATAAAAAGCACTAATAAAATTAGATTTAACTTCCTCTTTATTAGAGTTATAGTTAAACATTAGGTGTATTTTGCTACCTTCTGTAGTAAAGTATATATTTATAAAGTTAGACTTATTATATTTATTATCCTTTAATAAACTTCCTTCTCTAGCTAAATAGTATCTAAAGTCTGCTAAATACTGCTCCTACTTTCTAGTATTAGGATTATTATTTAGAACTATAACTTTATAAGGTTTCTAGTTTAAATGCTCTTATTACCTAAATTATCTTAGGCAAAATCAATTCCCTTAGTAAGGGTTTTATTACTCCTTAGATTAATTCCCTCTTTAACCTTTTTTTTCTAAGGATCTCTCTTTTTCTTTATTATCTCCCTAAGATTTATCTTCTTAGCTATAGGCCCTGCCTTTCTTAGTCTAAGGGTCTGCTTTCTTCTTTATAGGTTCCTCTTTTTTAACTTCTAATTAGTATAGTTTATTATTATTATACTACTAGGACTATTAAGGTTAATTCTAGTCCTATTATAGTTTATTCTAATAAACCTGTTCTTAATATAGGACTAGTAGCCTTCTTTAGTCTCTTTAATTATAATTCCTTAGGCTGCTTAATCTCTATTTAATATATATATAGTAGGGATATTATTATTAAAAGTTATTCTATTAAAAACAGTCTCCTCTCCTTTAGTTATAGTTCTTATAATAATAATTCTAATAGGCCTTTACTCTTTTATCCTTAGATTTATTTAAGTCTAAGAATTTATTATTATAAAGGTAGGCTTATACTATTTCTTTAGTCTTTTCCTAGTAATAGAACTTCTATTACTTCTTAATTTCTTAATATAAATTATGGCGTTTTCTGTCTACTATATTAAGGTATTTATTATACTTTATGCCTTTAGTTAGATTTAGGCATAGCTTCTTTAGCTTAGGATATAATTTTATTCTAAAGCATACTAAAAGCTATAGATCTATTATCTCTTTATTAGCTCTAGTATACTAAAAGATTTAAGCTATAAAGTCCTAAATAGAGATATTATTTATAATATCTTATTAGGTATACTTAGCCTACTTAAGCTTTATTACTATATCCTTTATTCTTATATAGAATTCTTCTTATACTACCTTAATAATACTATTAATACTAGTAAAAATCTATTCCTTTTTAGATTTATTTAAGTATTATTAGTACTAGGTTATTACTTCCCCTTAGAATAGTTACTAGATATTATAAAGTAACACCTTCTTTTAGTTTAATAGTGCTCTAAATAGGTATTCTTTTACTACCTAAATTTAAAGCTTTAGGTCTAAAAAAATAGTGGTTTTTTCTTTATATAAGATAAACTTATTACTTATATTTACTATATTTAGTTTTAGGTCTAAAAGTCTAATATTCTAAATCTTCTAGGTTAAACTTACTAACCCTTTCTTTTTAGGTGCCTTTTTAGGCTTAAAATTTTATCTTAAGTTATATTCTAATTAGAAGGTATTATATTCTTAGTATTCTAGTATTTAGCTTAGCTGGTTATTATAAGGCTCTTTAGTATAGCAGTAACTATCTTTATAATCACCTGCTCTGTTACTATAACCATCCGCTTTATAGCTATATTTACTTCTTTATTATAAGAAAGTTAGAGGTAGATTTATATATTATCCTATATTACTATTTCTGGAAGGTCCTTTTATAGGTCTATTACCTTATTATATAAGTAGATATAGTAGTATTTAGGAGTATTAGTATTATTAAGCGCTAGTATAGTATATCTCTCTTTATTTATAACTTCTATACTTATTAAAGTCTTATCCTTATTACTAGTATTTTATTATTAGTAAGGTATAATTTTATATATTCCCTAACAGAAAACCTTATTAAGGTGCTAATATTATTACTCAAGGATTTAGTAGAGCGCCTCCTTATTTAATATTTAGTGGACTAAAGGTTTATATATCCCTAGGGGGAAAACCTTATTAGGGTACTAATATTATTACCTAAGGATTTAATAAAGCGCCTCCTTATTTAGTAGTTAGTTAGTACTATAAAAATCCTACTTATTATAAAGACTTATATTTCTTTATAGGGAAAAACTATTAAGCTTGGCTTAAAACTATATAAGGTAGGTTAAAAGAGGTCCTAGTGCTATTATAATAACTTATATATTCAAACTCCTATTACAATTTAGGTAAGTCCTAATCGTATAATAAGAGGTCTATTACTTCTAGTTAGTAAGATTTACTAGCGCTAGTATATCCTTATATAAACCCTATTACTTCTCTTAAGTTACTTATCTTAATTAAGTAGTCTTAAGACCTTATTAGCTTAGGTATTATAACTATTATTTTACCCCTTTACTAACCGGAATTCTGTAAAAGTCTATATAGGTAGAAGACTTATAGTAAACTAACTTATTACTTTCTAAGGATTTTTTGCTTAAAGCTAGAGTCTGCTTTAGTAGTAATATAAGTTATATAATAATAGCTAGTTATTTTTATTATCTCTTACTAAATAAAGCTATTTCTTATATTTTATTGCCTCCTAAGGTCTCCTTAGGGTTATTATCTGGATTAGGACTAGAAACCCTAGTTAGAAGGGTATCCCTAATACTTAATGGTTTTATAAGTTAAAAAGCCTTTAGTTATTTAATAAGTATAATAATAAGTAAGGTTTCTGGCTCTTTAAGAGGTATTTTTATAGTTAAAGTCTTAGGTTTTATAAGAAGTATAGTCTTAAGTAGGGTAGTTTTAATCCTTAATAATATTACCTTAGGTTTAGTTGCTAATAGTTTAAGAAGTCCTTCCTTCTTAGCCTTTTTTAGTATTTATTATACTAGAATTAGTTCTTCCTTAAAGTATAAGGAATATATAAAAGCTAAGTTAACTAGTTATAGTAGTTCTAAGGTCTAGTAAAGCTTTCCTTTACAGAATTTATAACTTCTTAAATAGGAAAGATCCTTAACCATATTATTAGTAATTACTAGTCTTCCTTTAGGACTAAGAGGATTAGGATTCTACTTAAGGTATTTATAAAGCTTATAAATATAATAAAGCTCTCTTTTAGTAATAGTTATAGTATATAGTTAGTAGTTATTTAATTTCTAGCACTAACTTATTAATTTAGATATAAGTTCTATTAAATCCTTCTTACCTCTTGGCTTATAGCCTTATTATAGGTAGTAAATCTAACGTTTTAGTACACTGACTTACTTATTAATAATAGCAACCCTAACTCTTTAATTATTATAGCCTTACTGGTTAGGACCTAGTAATTTAGTAATTTAACTTAATACGTCTTACTAACTAAAAGCAGTAAGTCCTTAATTTTTAGTTAAAACCTGACATAAGTAATTACTACTAGTTATTACGTAGTAGTATTGTTATATAGTTAGTTAGAAGCAACCGTAAAGCTATTATTAATATTATTATAAATAGGTTATTAAACGCACCTATATATACTACTATTAAGTTATATAGTTAAGTGCATTCTGTAAAGTTATTATTGTTTTTAAGTCTCACTAGCTATATGACGAATCCGTCCTATATAGGTGGGATCCGACATCGCGGATTATCCCGTAACAGCAGCTATCTCCCGCCCTCTAGGCACTATATAACATAATTATACTACCTAGTAAAGCCTAGCAGGATCGCTTTTATGCCTCTTAGCATAAGCTTCTTAGCGTTTATATATTGCTCTTTCTTAATATATATATAGTATACTAAGCCTAGGATCAAAATATACGAATTATTATAGTAATTTAGACTTACCAGAGGATTATAGCCCTTTTTATAAGCATAGCCTTATAGGCTATTAAGGAAAGCTTAGTAAGGGCTAACTCTACCTATAACACTTATAAAAGTTCGGTTTATAATATAGGTTATTACCTTAAGAACCTTATCCTAAAACATGCTAGAAATCCTTATTTAGTTAGCTACTGCTCTTATAGTATCTTAAATAACTCTAATTCCTTGCTTAGAATAGGGATTTTAATAGTGATTATAAGCCGCTGATATTGTTAGCTAGATGGCCTTACTATTATAAAACCGCTTAAATTTGCTTTTCTTTACTAAGACTATATTATTTATTAGCTCTCTTATGCTATTAATATATAGCCTTATTATATGCTTTAGTAACTCTAACTATATCTAAGTTCCTTTTATCTTTATAATAATTAACTTAATAATAGCAGTCTTAGTCTAGTAGCAGGTAAGGTTTTAATATCTTAAGTACTAATCTATTAATAGCTTAAAATACTAGTTACTATTAAGCATTTCTAGCTTAATCTCTTTAAAATTAAAATGAATCACCTTACTAGCGTAATTTACCTTAGGAAAATAATTATAGCTTAGTATCTTTATAATCTTAGCTATATTATATGCCTTATAGGGTATCTTAAAGACTTGCCCTAGATTAAGGTTAATTCCTTAGCATACCTTAATAAAGTCTCTTAGCCTTTTTACACTATAGTAACCTATCCTTTAGTGCTATAGAATTAACTATTATACCTGATTCTTAGTAAGCTTCTAAAGCTCCTGAGAATTACTTATTACTGCCTCTTACGGGCTTTCTAGTAATACCGCCTTATGTGGGCTTTCTGGTAATGCTGCCTTGTGTAGGCTTTCTAGTGTCACCTTGTATGGGCTTTGTTATGCCTCTGTTAGCCGTGACTCATGCTTACTCTCTAGTTGTAGTAGGCTTATATTAATTAGCTCTAGGGCAATAAAATCACTTATAATTCCCTTAAGGTAAGCGTTAATAAAATTAATTTCTTTCTACTGCTCTTTAGCTTACTCTATAGTGTTACTAGCTAACTAACTAAAGTCCTCCTCTAGCTTACTAATAAAGTTCTCCCTAGCACTAGTATATATTAACTTACCTTACTGCTTTAATAGCTCCTTAAAGCCCTAGTACTAAATAAGGCAATCTTTTTTCTAAGGGTTAAGCTTTATAAGCCTCTTCCTATTAGGGCCTATAATAATATACTTATTAAGGTATCCTTTTATATAAAGGAGCCTCTCCCTAAAAGCAATCTTTAGAGGGAAGTTAGGTATATATACTATGTTTTTAAGCTTTATTATAACTATGCTAGTCCCCTTAGGATTAATAACTTTAAATCAGCCTATACTAATATAGTAAGGGAATACTAAGCTAGCTCTAATACTAATGCCATGCTTATTAGGGTTCCTAATAACCTTATGGCTTGCTAGCTTAAGATTATCTAAATCATTAGTAATATAAAGGTTACTGCTAGTATTAAAGAGCAAGTCGCTAATTACTACCTTTACTATAGCAAAGTAATAATTAGTTACTCTTAATTTATACACTACAGGCAAGCTATTATTAATAATAGCTGCTAAGTCCCTAGTAGTAATATAAGCTATAGCCTTAGTGCTTATAGGCTTACTCTTTAGCTTTTCTTTCTCCTTTTTTAGCTTAAAGGTATAACTATCCCTAACCTTTACTAAGTAGTAGTTAGCTAACTTATAGTTCTTTTTACTATAGTTATAGTAAAGCAGTCCCTATATATTACTACCTTTGCCTTTACTTTTTATATTAGTATTACTGCCTTACTTTATAGTAATATAAGCTTAAGCCTTTACCTTAGTAGTCTTATAACTAAAGGCTTCCTAAGAAAATAACTTATAATGGCTAGCTAAGGAAAGCTTACTATTTCTTTTAATCTTTATTATTATTACTCTAGCCTAATTAGGGGCTCCCTAATTAACAGCTCTAATAAATTTAATCCTAACTTACTTATTAGAGAGCTTATTACTAGCGTAAATAGCATCCCTAATAGCTTGCTGCTATTTTATAAGGAATTTAGTATGCTGCTTCCTATTAAAGCAAAGCTTGCTAAGGGCCTAATCTATTATAATAGCTTGCTTAAATCCCATACTATGGAAAGCGGCCTCTAGGGTCTTTAATATCTTAGTACCCTAGCCTTTATTAAAGCATACTAGCTTTAATATATACCCCTTAGTATTAAGAATAATTAAATTACTAAGGTATATATTATCCTCCTTAGTTAATACCTAGGAGGGATTTTCTTTATTTTATCTTATTATCTTAAGTAAGCTTTTAATAGCTAATAGCTAATTAAACTAATTCTTAGCTAAGCTAAGGTAATAATCCTTAAGAATCTTATACTTTAGTTACTACTAATCTAATCTTATATTACTAGATTAGGTAAAGAGGCTTATTTAAAATAAATTAAAAGTACTTACTCTTAAACTCTTAAGTAATTCCAACCTTATAGTAAGTTAGGCAATCTAATTATCTTTAGAACCTGCTAGAGGCTAGAAGCCAGCAGCAGCTAGGCTCCTGACCGGATTAGCGGCCCCTCTAGGGCTACGCAGTCCTATAGAACTTAATATTATAACTTTTAATATAGTTATAATAGGATGTAAAACTTAGTAAGCTTTTAATTAAGGTAAGGGAAAGCGTGCGTAATAGCTAATAAGGATAAATATAATCTTTAGTAACTATATAAGCATGCTTACCAGGCTTATAACCTATAAGATTCTAAGCTTACTTGCTTACAGGGGGGGTTAGAAATTGAGTAAGGATGTTAGATTATCTCTATAGACACATCCTATATAGGGATATTAGCCTGTTATATACTTATTAGTTGGCTGCCTACTGATTTACTAGTAGGGAAAAACAAAAGTAACCTTGCTGTCTTATAATGTTAAAACGTTACGTGTCTTCCTAGATCTACCCTAACGGTCAGCGCTACACCTGAACCCTTTAACCTAATTTACCTTCTCACACTAATATATTATTAGTCTGTATTTTAATAATTCTAAAGCATAAGCTTTTCTTTATAAAAATAAGGAGATATAGGTTGTAAGTAAAGGTAATTATCTAAAGCTTTTAATAATAATAATTAAAGTATATTAACTACTAATATGTGCCAGCCTTTGCTATTTTATATAGCGGCTTAATTATAACTATAATAACATCCGGCAGGTAAAGATATGTAATTTATATGGGAAGCTTTATAAGAATTATATATTATTTATATACGCTAGGTAGCTAGAGCCACTAACTAGTTCATCAACTAACTTCTTAATATAGGAAAAACCCTAAGATAGGGGAGAAAACCCATATTCTTCCATATAGCTCCCGCTAAGCCTCTGATATAAAGTCTTTATTATTTCCAACTATTAGTATAAGATATCTGCCAGTTCCCCGGAACTGCAGATAATAACAGAAGTATGGTTGTGCTTTATATAAAAGGTTAGTATGTTAGTAAAAACCCCCTATAAGCACCTCCCCTCCTAGTCCAGCTCTTTCTCCTCTATCTTATTATTTCCGTTGCCTCTAGTCCCTTTCTTAGCCTTATTATTACATATCTGCCATGCCTTACTAAGCTCCTCTGCTAACCTATACTGCTAAAGTTACCTAGTTAAAAGCACCCACTTTATGATATTTAGTGCTAGCTTCTTATTATTAAGCACTGCTCTAAGTTCCCGCGGATCTCTTATTATAGGCACTACTAGAATCGGTCTTAGATAGTTATATTCTAGGTATAACAGGATAAGGTAGTAGATATCCTCGTCTCCTCCCCAGTATTAATATATTAGTAAAGTTACCTTAGGCACCTGTCTGTTATAAAGGAAGGCATTTAGCCCTATTTTTTCCGTTTAAAGCTAAACTAGGGCTGTAGATTTATGCTTAAGCAGGCTATTATAGAGCTTTACTATCTTTTTTATGCTCTTAAAGTTAGGTTCCTTATCTACTGCTGTTGCTTTTGCCTATCCTCTTCTTACCTAAGCCTTATGCCTCTGCTAGATCTACTGTTTTTCCCACTCCCTCTCTAATTCCTGTCTAGCTATAAGGCTGCCAGGGGAGGGGGGGGGGGGCGATTAGGAAACGCCTTATAGCAATTACATTAGCAGCCTCTTCCTTAGCGTCATAGCTGTAATACTATTAAATTATAGGCCTGCTATATCTTCTTGCCTATACTACTATCCTTAAGTCTTTAGTAAAATCGTCGTTTAATGTAATTAAGGTACAGATCTACCGGCAGCACTACTGCTTCTATTTTTAAGAGTGTTACTAGCATTGCCTTATATACCCCTATAACCCGCCTTAAGCATTTATTCTGTTCCCTTATAAATGCCTTTACTACCCCCTATGCTACTCCTTCTAGCTTACTATAGGTGTGGTATATCCTAGCTTTATAGGCTATTATGCTTCTTATTACCTATATATAAAGGGATCTTACACACTCTAGTTAGCATCCCTATGTAAACGCAGCCAGCGCCGTAAGCACTAATTTCTGCCGTAATAATTTAGCATTTACCTTCTCTATATAGGTTAACTAATAAAGCTTCTGGTGAATCTAAACCCCTAGGAATCGCGCTAATTATATCGGTTATATTATTGCTCTTCTAAGTCAGATTATCATTATAATCGCCTGCCTCTTCCTTATAAAGTATATTAGCTTACTCTTTCCTAGGTTAAACCTTAGCTTATACTCCTTTAACCACTCCTTATATATTCTCCAGGCTCTTTCTAGTTATACTTTTATCTTCTCTGCTGTTTTTCTATATATTATAATATTTATATTATCTAAGAACCCTAACATTAATGTTAATTCCGCTGCTACTAGTCTTTAATATAGTAGCGTAATATAGAGCAGAAAGAGAATAGAAGATGCTAGCGACTCTTGCAGAACCCCTGCAGTAACTTAGATTTCCTTAGTAATACGTCCGTTAAACGCCAATTATGCTCTCCTTTCTAACGTAAAGCCCTATGCCCATCTGGCCATCCACCCTAGTAGTCCTAACTTCTTTATAGTATAAATTAATTATTTATAGCTAACGGTATTAAACGCCCTGGTAATATCTAGCTGTAGTAATAATGCTATCCCCCAGTAATGCCACGCTGTTTTTATAACCTCTTTTAGCATGTTTAGTACTATTTCCATTAATCTGCCAGCCCTGTTGCCTATTTATATATCCAGTAGTATATAGCCTTCCTTTGCTATAATAGTAATCCTCCTTATAATAGCTCCCTTAATTACTTTGCTTATTATGTTTAATAGCAATATCGGTCTCCACCCCCCCGGTCTACCTAACTCCTTAGGGGACTTCCTAGGTTTATATAAAACTACTACCTTTGCTTATTAGAAGGAGGCCGGATAATATTCTAAGCTATAGTAAGCATTTACAAGGCATGTTAAACACAATATTAAGGCCGCTCTGCATAGCTTAAGAAAACCCATTAGTAGCTTGTCTAGTCCTAAGGCTTTTTAACTTACCGTATTCTTTATAACCTCTTTAATTTCCTCCTTTATAAACACAGGAACTGCCTGATTATTATTATAATATCTTATTCCCTTCTCTGCCTCTAGACCTAGAGCCCTAGCTACAAATAGAGGGAAGAACCTCTCTGTAAATGCCCTTGCCTTACCCTTATATATAACCTTTATTATCTCCTCCCTGCTATTATCTCCTAGCTAGGTTAGTAGTAGGACCTGTTGCCTTTTAGGAGAAAGTCCACTTTATAGCTAGGCCTAATGCTCTAGGGTCTAAAGACTTCCTTTAGACCTAAATAACTTGCTAACTGCCTATTGCTAGTTACTTTTCTTCTCCTTTAAGATAATATAATCCTGTTTTTTTATAGCTTCTATTAAGGCCTGCCATGCTTCTTATATTTATTATTACCGCTACTGCCTATTAGCACGTCTTGCCTTTGCTATTACGTCCCTTACCCTTTTATTCTACTAAGGCTGTAGTTTACTATGCCCTTAAGGTTGCTTAAGTGCTACTATATTAGCTATCTCTATGAGCTGTTAGGTAAGCCACTGTATATAGTTATCGATTTCTTGCCAGTTACATAGCAGAAGCTCTAACCCCTTCTTTCTAAGTCTGTTTAAAGCCTCTGCTATAATAAGGTTCTTATCTGCTATCCTCTAACCCCGGACTAACCCTAGGCTGTTGCTTAATTCCTTATTTATCCTAATACTAATAAGCTGGGGCATATGGTTAGATCTAGCAATTTCCACTAGCCTAATGAATTTAATACTAACGTCGTGGGTGGTCCACGTATGGTTAATAGTACTATCCCTACTACTATGTTCTCTTCTTATTACTTCCCTAAACGGCGTAGCTAGGCCAAGTTGCTACCTTATTATGAATTCTAATATCTTATTATGCCCTGGAGATGTTCAGCCGAATCTGTCCTATAAGGGGTGATATTAGTTAAAGTCCCTTATAAACACACTCCAGCCCTTTACTTAGGTATTAGCAAAGTATTATAAAGGCGTCTGCTACTCCCTTTTATAAGCTGGGAAATAGATATTATATATCTTTACTCTATATAGCTTAATACTATACTAATTCTCTCCCCTCCCTATAGTCTAAAGTCTTATCTTAACCTTTTAGTGTATATAAATCACTGTTCTTCTACTATATATTACTAATATATAGTGTCCCTAAGATAGATTTAGTAGTATACTATTATAGCCTTTTAGTTTCTAAATAGCTATTACCTTAGGGCTAACGTTATGCCCTAACGCCAGATGTACTAGATTGCTTTTCTTCCATATATTCCAGTATATAACCTTAATTATATACTCTATTGTATGCTTTGGAGCACCCTAGTTAGGCTAGCTCTGGTATTGTTTGGCCCTTTAGTTAGCTATAGAAAGGCTAGCATTATGCCTTTCTCTACTAGTCTTTGTTGTCCTAATCTTAGCTTATAGGTTTATCTTGTAAAAGGGCCCCTTAGTTATATGCTCCTTCCTCTTAGCTGCCTTTCTGTTAGTTCCCTGGTTTTTTCTCCCTAATAACCCTTGCCTATAGTAGCTGTTACGACCTCTGACTAATGATTGTAGAAGAACAGCAGCCTTATAGCATAAGCCTCCCTGGCCTACTACTATCTCTTATTACTTACTAAGCATAGTTAAGACTATGCTAGATATACCCCCATATAATTTAGGCATCTCTCCTGTACCTTACCTGTTAATATTAGGTAAGTCCTCTTTTCCTTAGGGTGTTTTCTAGTAGCATACCTACTGTATCTTGCTTTTTCCTTATAGTATCTAGTAATATATCTAATCTTATAGTAGTTATAATATTGCTTTAGGTGGATCATCTTGTTATATGGCTTAGCGTTAAAAATCTCTGCTTAGTATACTATTCCCTTATAGCATAGTTGGTTTGCTGCCTTAGTGCCCTTAATACTAACTACTAATAGTGCCCTCGTCGCTGTTCCTCTTAGCTTTTATACTGTTATCTTTGCCATATGTAATCCATTTTCCTTTTTAATATTCTTCCTTATATCCTTAATTATAATATGGTTTGTTAATTGTGTTAGGAATCCCTTAATAATTACACTAAACATCTTCCTGTTTACTTCTACCTTAGGTCTAAAGGCAACTCCTACCTAGGCTGTGTTTTCCTTTTATTTCCTCCCTGCTTTTATAAATATAATAACTATATCTCTACTCTGTAATTAGTGTGCTACTACTGCCTCCTCTATGCTAATAGTGCTGTTTACTACCTTTATAATCTCTCCTAGCAATCTGTTCCTAACTGCCTTGCTAATAGTGCTTCCCTTTACTAGTGCTTCCTAGTAATAGCAGGCTAGTATTGCCATACCCTTTGTTTAGGCTAAAGGTATTATTATATTCTGCCTTATAACTCTATAAGCTGTAATATTTGCCTAAGTCCCTCTAACTACTAATCTAGTCCTATAAACAGCCTTTATTACCTTTTTAACTGCCTTTTTAACTATAGTTTTTACTCTACTGCTAACTGCTTCTATAATTAAGGCCTGTAGGCCTCCTGTGTTAGTTCTTGCTTAGGCTATCTCCCCTCCTGTATTTATAGCAATTTATATAAAAGTTCTAATAAAAGCCTATACTTTTGTTATTTTTACCTTTAGGATAACTTTTGTTATTAATTCCTTTAGTAATTTTATTTTATTCTTTAGTTTTTCTTATACTACTATTACTCTAGGATTCTCTCCTTAATATTATATTTCTTCTTAAGTAGTGCCTTGTCCTTTATTAGTTATAGATCTACGCAAAAATTTATTAATTATTACACCCCTTGCGCTGCTTACTCCCCTTACGTAATGTGCTATTACTAGGGAGGGTAATTAATAATAAGGAATCCGATTCTATGCTTCTTTTTCGTTTTAGGCGTAATACCGCGTTGTATCCGCGGTGTTCCGTTCACTATATTCCTTATAAGAATTATATAATTTAGCTTTATTTGTAATTAAATATATGCCTAGGTAATGTCTTTAAGCTAAACCATAATGCCTTCCTTTTTTAGTAAGGGAGTAAGGGTAATAATAAGCCTTTAACTAGCTCTTTAAATTATTAGTAACTATATAAGAATAACTTCCTTTCTCTAGTTACTATAGCCTTAAATAATATATTATGATTTTTTATATAAAGAGTTAGTTGCCTTACCTTTAATTTCTCTTACTATTTATAAGCTAAAAAGTCTTTTGCCTTTATGCCTTTATAGGTTGAATTTTACGAATTTAAATATATTCCTAGCTAGTAAAGTATTAATTTCTGCTTTGTTAAAGAGTTTAAAAGGTTCTCTAGGTATATTAATTTTTCCTTATATATAAAGGTTAATTATAAGTTAAAAATCAGCCTTTTCTTTTTTACTAAGAAAAACTTCTAGCTAAGGGTATTTCTAAGGTCTTTTATATTCTCTTTATAGTAAAGTTATTAGATTATTAGGGGGGTTCTTATAAATTTTGTCTAGTTTAGCGTTTTCTTGCCTTTAGTTGTTTAGGCAATAGCCTTATATTTCTTAGGAACTTAAGGGTTTATTACCTTAAACTAGGTCTTTTTTATAAAAAGATTTAACCTTTAGTAAGGTTATATATAGTTTAATAACTATAGAGTGAAATTTTATAGGGCTATAAGGTATTTTAATAATATAAGTCTTTCCTTTTATTAAAAGAAGCTTATATAAGCTAGTTTATTTACCTTTTTTATAATAAACTTATATATTAGAATTTAAGAGAAGAGTATATATAGGCAGGGTTATTAGGCTATTACGGGTATTAAGAGTATTATAGACTTAGCGCCTTATAAGACTATGCCTTGCTTTATTTATTATTTTTTAAAGTATCTTAGCTCTTTATGCAACTATAAAGCTTAGGGGGGAATTATTTATTATTCTTGAATAGGTTTTAAAGACTAAAAGGTTAGGGATAAGGCTATTTAAACTAGTAAAGTTATTAACTGCTTTAATAGCTATTTATAATATCTGCTCTTTTAGGAGAAAACCGTTAGCTTTAGTCTTAATAATATTATATACTTTATAAAAAGGGGCATAATATCGCTTAAGTTTTCTAATACTATTATAAGCCTTAATAGGGACTTCATTAATATTAATTAATAATAGTTAAGCTAAATACCTAAATTTACTAGAAGCAAAGTTTTTTCTAGCATTATAGACTATCCAGTCTAGGGGTCTAAGATATATATTAATTTAGCACTCTTTAAGGGTATTTTAAATGTTTTAAGCTTTCTATTATTAGGGTCTAAGAAAGCAGGCAGCTTAAAATAATATTACTAAATCTATAACATATAGGACCAGCTTCTTATTAATTTACATAATATTAATAAAAACCTTATAATTAAATTTAAGATTATCTTTAAAAGTAAATTTAAATCTACTTAAAGCTTTTACATTTATCTGGCATTAATAGCAAGCATATATGATTTTTCCTATATTAGCCGTGTTAAATTCTTTACTAGCCCTAGTAAGAAGGTTATTTAATTAGTTAATTAACAGATAACTAAATCAGCAATAAAGTTAATAAATTTTGGTTTTAAAAAGCATAAAGATAGCAGGTTCTTAAGAACTAGCTATTTACTAAGAATATTCTTATTTTCTAATAATAGGTACCTTTTTATCTTCTTAGATTAGAAGATTCTTAAGGTTATTAAGTTTAACACTTATTCTATATATATCTATAATAGAATATAAAAACAGTATAGCATTATTAAGCATATAAAAAGGTATTATACTAAAAATCATTAGAAGCTTTAAAATACTAGTTAAAGTCATAGTACTAGCTTTAAAGGTAATAGTCCTTTAGTTAGAAGAATACTTAATTATAAGGTTCTTTATAATCTTTATTAGAGTATTAACTTAGCCTTAGCTAGTAGTTAAAATTCCTAATGCTCCTATATTTAGGAGTATACTATAAAATATATCCACTTTATATCTTATATCTATAAGATATATATATTATTAAGGTGTTTTATTAGTATTATAATTGTAGGGGTCCTTAAGAAATAAGGCATATTTAAAAGCATTATTTTATAAGAAGTTTACAGTTAATACTAAAAAGAGTAGGGGATTTAGTCCTTATATAAAGAATACTATAAAGGAAAGAGTATTATAAGCCTTTCTATTATTTAGTTTCTCTTTTTTATTAGTAGTAAGGAAAGCAGCATTTTAAGTGGCTTTTTTATGCTTATCCTTACTACTATTATTAGTAGTAATAAGTTAGGCCATTTCGCCTTTATAGGCCTATAAGAATGCATAGTATTAGCATTTAAAAGTGTTAGGAGAGGGACGAGACAAGAGCGTAAGAGTACGGAGACCCACTATGGCAAGCCGCGCCCTAGCTGCGCATAGGTATATAGGGGGACAGGCCTTATAGAGAGATAGAGAGGCTAGTAAATATAACATTCATATTACTAACCCTACCTATAGCTATCTAGCTTTGAGTACGCTTGACTACAGGCTTTACTCTACTAGTAGACCTCCAACCGTGACAAAAAGGTAGTTTTTAGTGTTTTTTATTATTTTACTAAGTTGCTTTTGCTTTCTTTTACTTAAAGGCAGGATAATTAGTTAACTAGTATTCTTTTTTATAGTATATAAAGTATTTCTTTAAGCTTGCTTTAGTATAAGGTTTTTTATAATATATAGCTTATAAATATTATTAGTTTATAAACATTACTATGTTAGTGTTCTAGTCTGTAGACCAGGTAATAAGGGCATTATTATTAGTAGTTATTAGTAACTAACTTATAAAGGTTAGTAGTATGTTTATTTTTAAGAGGGAATTTTAAAAATTACTAATAAATCCTTTAAAGATTAGCATATTCCTAAATTTAGTATTATAGAAATCATTATTATTTTCTATTACTTATTATACTTAATAAAGAAGGATTATATCTTACTTAAAAGGGTTATAAAGGCTATTAAATATCTTTATAAGTTAGTTAAGAAGGATTTCTAAGCATTCTAACTTATTCTTTATTAGGTGTTTTATAATAATATAGTAAAGGTATAAATCAGTAAATTATGTTTTATAAAAGCTCTTATTTTCAGGTGTTTTAAAGTAAATCCTAATATTCTAAGTTATTTCCTTAAATAGAATTATCTTTACTTGAAAGTGTTTAAGGAAGTATATATAAGCTTTACCTTAAAGCATAATAGGGAAGGCTTTTAAGTAAAGTAAGGGGGAAACTCCTGCTTAAGAATATTTTTCTTTAAAATATAATAACTTCTTATTAATAAAGTTATATACTTTTCTAGAATATTATTCTTTTTTTTAGTAAAGTCTCTTAAGAGTATTAAGAGCTTTTTAATTACTATTAAAAAGTATTTTAGTTAGATTTTACATTTTAGGGTAAGGCCCTTTAGTTAAATAAAAATCTTTATTATTATTAGAATCCTTATTATTAGAAAGTTTAAGTTATTAAGTTTCTTTTCCTTTCCTAGTTACTTTTTCTAGTAAGGGTTTATAATCCATATTAGGGTTAATATTCAAAATATTAATAAGATCTTTAGAGACATTTAATCTCAATTCTCTAGCTGTTTTAATACTATTATTATTAAGGTAGTTATATAGGGTATACTTAAGGTTAGTATTGCTTTAATTAAAAGCATCCTTAATTTAATTTTTATAGTTTCTTTAAAAGTTAATAAGAAGATTACGCCCTTTTCCCTAGTTAAGAATATAATAGTTAATTATATATATAATATAGTTATTAATCTGTTGTTTAGTAGCTGTATTAATATTAATATTTTTAACTAACTTAGTCTAATTTTAGAATAAAATTAGGCAGTGCTTATAGAGTTTTTAAGTAAGAGTGCTTTTTAGAAGTTCTCTTTTATAAATATCTTTTTAGAGCTATTTATTAAAATTATCTATTTTTCCTTAGCTTAAAGATATTTTAGTGTTTTAAGTTAGGCTTTATATTTAGTACTGTTGGTAACGCGCAGGTTACTATCAAATGTAGCTGCAACGAAGTAGTAAGGGAGGGGGTAATCTAATTTAATTCATTATATCTTTTAAGAAAGAAAAGAAGTAAGCTATAATATAGAGATATAGTGTTATAGCCACGTTATAGCCCTAGGTTATATAACCTATAATCCACCTAATTAGGGTATATGCATTCTGTATGTAACTTATAATTCCTGGTTAATGCAGCGTACCTCTTCTATCCTTTATATAAGCGATTCTAATACTTGTAAATTCTCTCTTTATTAAAGAAGAGAAATCGCTCTAAAAAAAAATGCATAAAACGCCTTAATAATCAAATATTAATAAACCAGTAATAAAGCAAAAAACATCCTCTAAATGAATAACTTTTATTAGTCTAGGCCGAATGGTTATAGGGGTAAAGAGTATTATAAGGGAGGGGAAGCTAAAGAGTGCAATTCCCACGTTTAATCCTACCAAATTAGGCGCTTATAATCGCGTTTAAATTTATTAAATTTAAACTCTTTATCGGGCGCTTAATTTGCTATTAAATTTAGTAAGGAATTAGGACTTTTCTATTCTTTAGCAGCTCTAGCAGCGGCTCTTATAGCAATTCTTATAACAGGTCTTTTAACCTATCCTTTTATATGGATTTAGACTTTATTTTTTGTTATAAAGGTCTTAAGAGCTTTATTTAGTAAAGCTTTTATTATTATATCTGCAGGATTATTATTTCTATTAATTTATTATATCTCGGCTACCTCCCTTCTCTTATATAACTACCTTAAAGCTATAATATTAATTATTAGCCTCTTTTCCTTTATTATCCCTAGCTTAATAATACACTTATATAGTAAGAAAAAGTTAGTATATATAATTATTAGGATTTTTAGCTTATTAATTTAGTTAGTAATAATATTTAAAGTAGTGCTTATTATATAAGTAATATTAATACCTTAAACTATTTTATATAGCTTAAAAGCTAAGGCACTTCTTATAACTCTCTTAAATTTAGTTAAGCTATATATTATAATATTTCCTTTAAGGGTGAATTTAGAGGTATTATTATCCTTTCTTTTGTTACCTAGGATAATTATATAGCATAGTTAAGAGCTAAGGTTTTTATTATTTATAAAAGAACTGTTAATAAAAACATAAAAAGCGGCGTTTTTTAGTGAGAAAAGTACGTATTAAAGTCTGTAGTCTTGATTATTAATTTACTATTAAAGTCTTTTATTAAGCCTTAAAATATTATTAAATTCTAGTTATTAAACTTAGGTAGTAATAGAAAGATTATAAGATGCTTTAGGTTAATATATTAAAGCAATATATGCTCCTTAGGCTTGCTGTTTAATATATTTCGCTTAGTTAGTCGGGTTATTAACTTATAACAGCTTCTTTCCTTATGCCTTTTATTATAAAAAGAAGGTTTTATTGTTACCTTTGCTTAAAATACAACTATTAAACATTAATAGTGTTGAAATTATTAACTTCTCTTTTGGCTTTATAAGAAATTTAGCATTCTTTAACTTAATCTCTTTATAATTCAAAAATTTAGTATTACTAAGTCCTAAGGTATTATTAGTCTACATTCTAATAATTCTAAAACATAAGCTTTTACTAGAAAAAATAAGAAAATAAGGGTTATATATAGAGATTATTATTTATAGTTTCTGATAATAATGATTAAAATACGTTAACTACTGATGTGTGCTAGCCTCTGCTATTCTATATAGTGGCTTAATTATAACTATAATGACGTCTGGTGGGTAAAGGTATGTAATCTGCACGGGAAGCTTTATAAGAATTATATAACTAAGCTTTATCTATAACTGTATATATGCCTAAGTAATATCCCTTAACTAAGCCATAATACCTTTTCTTTTTAATAAGAGAGTAAGAGTAATAATAAGCCTTTAACTAGCTTTTTAAATTATTAGTAACTATATAAGGATAACTTCCTTTTCTTAGTTATTATAGCCTTAGATGACATATTATAACTTTTTATATAGGGAGTTAGTTGCCTTATCTTTAATTTCTCTTACTATTTATAAGCTAAAGAGTCTTTTACCTCTATGTCTTTACAGGTTAAATTTCACGAATTGAAACATATTTCTTACTAGTAAAGCCTTAATTTCTGCTTTATTAGAAAGTTTAAAAGGCTTTCTAGGTGTATTTATTTTTCCTTATATACAGAGGTTAATTATAAATTAAAAATCAGCCTTTTCTTTCTTAGTAAGAAAAGCCTTTACTTAAGGGTGTTTCTAGGGTCTTCTATATCCTCTTTATAGCAGAGTTATTAGGTTATTAAGGGGGTTCTTATAATTTTCATTACCTTAAACCAGGTCTTCTTTATAAGAAAATTCTACCTCTAGTAAGGTTATATATGGTTTAATAACTATAGACTAAAATTTTATAGGGCTATAAGGCATCTTAATAATATAAGTCTCTCCTTCTATTAAGAAAAGCTTATAGGGGCTAGTTTATTTACCTTTTTTATAATAAACTTATATATTAGAATTTAAGGGAAGAGTATATATAGGCAGGGTTATTAGGCCATTACAGGTATTAAGAGCATTGTAGACTTAGTGCCTTATAAGACTATACCTTGCTTTATCCGTTGCTTTTTAAAGTATTTTAGCTCTTTAGGCAACCATAAAGCTTAGGGGGAAATCATTTATTATCCTTAGATAGGTTCTAAAGACTAAGAGGGTGGAAATAAGGCTATTAAACCAGCAGAATTATTAACTGCTTTAATAGCCATTTAAAGCATTTGCTCTTTTAGGAAAAAACCGTTAGCCTTAGTCTTAATAATATTATATACTTTGTAAAGAGGGGTATAATATTGCTTAAGTTTTCTGATGCTATTGTAAGCCTTAACGGGAACTTTGTTAATATTAATTAATAATAGTTAAGCTAAATACCTAAATTCACTAGAAGCAAAATTCCTTTTAGCATCATAGACTATTTAGTCTAGGGGTCTAAGATATATATTAATCTAGTACTCTTTAAAGGCATTCTAGATATCTTAAGCTTTTTATTATTAGGGTCTAAGAAAGCAGGCAGCTTAAAATAATATTATATAATTTATAACATATAGGACCAGCTTCTTATTAATTTATATAATATTAATAAGGACCTTATAGTTAAATTTAAGATTGTCTTTAAAAGTAAATTTAAATCTGCTTAGAGCTTTTATATTTATTTAGTATTAATAGTAAGTATACGTAATTTTTCCTATATTAGCCTTATTAAATTCTTTACTAGCCCTAGTAAGAAGGTTATTTAATTAGTTAATTAACGGATGACTAAATTAGTAATAAAGTTAGCGAATTTTAGTTTTAAAAAGTATAAAGATAGCAGGTTCTTAAGAACTAGCTATTTACTAAGAATATCCTTATTTTCTAATAATAGGTACCTTCTTATCTCCTGAAATTAGAAGATTCTTAAGATTGTTAAGCTTAACACTTATTTTATTTATGTTTATAATAAAATATAAAAACAATATAGCATTATTAAGCATATAAAAGGGTATTATGCTAAAGATCGTTAGAAGCTTTAAAATACTAGTAGAAGTTATAGTACTAGTTCTAAAGGTAATAGTCCTTTAGTTAGAAAAATACTTAATTATAAGGTTCTTTATGATTTTTATTAGAGCGTTGACTTAGCCTTAGCTAGTAGTTAAAATTCCTAATACTCTTATATCTAGGAGTATACCATAGAATATATCCGCTATATATCTTATATTTATAAGATATATATATTATTAAGGTTGTTTATTAGTATTATAGTTATAGGGGTCTTTAAGAAATAATACATATTTAAAAGCATTATTTTATAAGAAGTTCACGGTTAATACTAAAAAGAGTAGGGAATTTAGTGCTTATATAAAGAATACTATAAAGGAGAGAGTATTACAAGCCTTTCCATTATCTGGTTTCTCTTTTTTATTAGTAGTAAGGAAAGCAGCGTTTTAAGCGGCTTTTTTATACTTATTCTTATTATTATTATTAGTAGTAGTAAGTTAGGCTATTTTGCCTTTATAGGCCTATAGAAATGCATAGTATTAGCATTTAGAAGGTGGTTTTTAGTGTTTTCTATTATTTTACTAAGTTACCTTTGCTTTCTTTTGCTTAGAGGCAGGATAATTAGTTAACTAGCATTCTTCTTTATAATATATAAAGTATTTCTTTAAGCTTGTTCTAGCTTAAGGTTTTTTATAATATATTGCTTATAAATAGCGTTAGTCTGTAAACATTACTATGTTAGTGTTTTAGTTTATAGACCAGGCAATAAGGGCAGTTAAATTATTGTTAGTAGTTGTTAGTAACTAACTTATAGAGGTTAGTAGTATATCTATTGCTAAGAGGCAATTTTAAAGATTACTAATAAATCCTTTAAAGGTTGGCATATTCCTGAATTTAGTATTATAGAAATTGTTGTTATTTTCTATTGCTTGTTATACTTAATAAAAAAGGATTATATCTTGCTTAAGAGGGTTATAAAGGCTATTAAATATCTTTATAAGTCGGTTAAGAAGGATTTCTAGGTATTCTAACTTGTTTTTTATTAGGTGCTTTATAATAATATAGCAAAGGCATAAATTAGTAAATTATGTTTTATAAAAGCTCTTATTCTTAGGTGTTTTAAAGTGATTTCTAATGTTCTAAGTTATCTCCTTAAATAGGATTATCTATGCTTTAAAGTATTTAAGGAAGTATATATAGGCTTTACCTTAAAGTATAATAAGGAAGGCTTTTAAGTAAAGTAAGGGGGAAACTCTTGCTTAAGAATATTTCTCTTTAAAATATAGTAACTTTTTATTAATAAAGTTATATACTTCTCTAGAATATTGTTTTTCTTTCTAGTAAAGTCTCTTAAGAGTATTAAGGGCTTTTTTATTACTATTAGAAAGTGCTCTGGTTAGGTTTTCTGGTTTGGGTTAAGGGCCTTTAGTTAAATAAAAATCTTTGTTGTTATTAGAATTCTTATTATTAGAAAGTTTAAGTTATTAAATCTCTTTTCCTTTTCTAGTTACTTTTTTTAGTAAAGGTTTGTAAACTATATTAGGGTTAATATTCAAAATATTAACAAGATCTTTAGAGATATTTGATCTTAATCCTCTGGCTGTTTTGACACTATTATTATTAAGGTAATTATAAAGGGTATACTTAAGGTTGTTATTATTTTTATTAAAAGTATCCTTAGTTTAATTTTCATAATCTTATTAGAAGTTAATAAGGAGGTTATAACCTTTTCCTTTATTAAGAATGTAATAGTTAATCGTATATGTAATACGGTTATTAATTTATTGTTTAGTAGCTGTATTAATATTAATGTTATTAACTAACTTAGTCTAATTTTAGGATAAAATTAAACAGTGCTTATAAAGTTTTTAGGAAAGAGTGCTCTTTAAAAGTTCTCTTCTATAGATATCTTTTTAGAGTTATTTATTAAAATTATCTGTTTTTCCTTAGCTTAATAATATCTTAGTGTTTTAGGCTTGAGTTAAGCTTTGTGTTTAGTACTAATTAAAGCAGTTAGTATTAGTTGATTCTCTATAAATAATAGTAAAGATCTGGTTTTTAATTGTAAATAAGTAATAGTTAATAATAAGAGAGAAGATCTATAAGAGTTAAGTCTTCTTATAATTATAAATAATTTAATAGTTAATGATTTAAAGAAATAATCCTTTAGTTAGTATAATATTAGAATTTCTTATAGTTATATAAGTAAAAGCATTTAAATAAGTCTCTTCTGTATATAACCTAGCAAATCTATGGTTATTAGCAACTACTAATTAGTATTAATAATGCGTAGGTTACTATTTAATATAGCTATAACAAAGTAGTAAAGGGGGGGGTAATCTAATTTAATTCATTATATCTTCTAAGAAAGAAAAAAAGCAAGCTATAATACAAAGGTATAGTATTATAGCTACGTTATAGCCCCAGGTCATATAACCTATAATCCAGCTAATTAGAGTGTATGTATTCTGTATGCAAGGTACTGTAAAGAGAAAGCAAGATGCGGCAGGTATGCTGCCAGAAAACACCCTAAGGGAGAGAGGACTTGCCTGATATTAATAGGTAAGGCACGGGAAAGATGCCTAAATTACACAGGGGTATATTTAGTATAGTCTTAGCTGTATTTAGTAAGTAATAATAAATAGTAGTAGGCTAGGAAGGCTTATGCTATAAGGCTATTATTCTTTTATAGCTATTAGTTAGAGGTTATAATAGCTACTATAAGTAAGGGTTATTATAAAGGAAAGACTAAAGGACTAATAAAAAAGCAGCTAAGAGAAAGGAGTATATATCTAAAGGGCCTATTTATAAGATAAACCTATAAGCTATAATTAAAACTATAAAGACTAGTAGAGAAGGCATAATACTAGCCTTTTTATAACTAACTAAAGGGTAAAATAATACTAGGGCTAGCCTAACTAGGGTGCTTTAAAGTATATAATAAAGTATATAATTAAGGTTATATATTAAAATATACAGAAGAAAAGCAATTTAGTAAATTTAGTATTAGAGTATAGTATTAACCCTAAGGTAATAGCTATTTAAAAACCAGGAGGTTATAATAATATACTACAAAATCTATCTTAAGGGCACTATATATTAGTAATATATAGCAGAAAAATAGTAATTTATATATATTAAAGGGTTAAGATAGGACGTTAAACTATAAAAAAAGGAAAGAATTAGTATAGTATTAAGCTATATAAAGTAAAGGTATATAATATCTATTTCCCGGCTTATAGAAGGAAGTAGTAAATATCTTTATAATACTTTACTAATACTTAGGCAAAGGGCTAGAGTGTGTTTATAAGGGACTTTAACTAATATTACCCCTTATAAGATAGATTTAGCTAAACCTCTTAAGGGCATAATGAGATATTAGAATTTATAATAAGATAGTAACTTAGCCTAGCTATGCTATTTAAAAAAGTAATAAAAAGAAAATATAGTAGTAGGGATAGTACTATTAACTATATATAAACTACTTATAATATTAGTATTAAATTTATTAGGCTAGTAGAAATCGCTAGATTTAACCATATGCCTTAGCTTATTAGCATTAGAATAAATAAGGAATTAAGTAATAGCCTAGAGTTAGTCCAGGGTTAGAGAATAGCAAATAAAAACCTTATTATAGTAAAGCCTTTAAATAAACTTAGAAAGAAGGGATTAAAGCTCCTGCTATATAACTAGTAGGAAATTAATAACTATATATAATAGCTTACCTAATAGCTTATAAAAATAGCTAATATAGTAGCACTTAAATAACCTTAAGAGTATAGTAAACTATAGCCTTAGTAGAATAAAAGGGTAAAAGATATAATAGTAAAGGCAAGATATGCTAATAAGCAGTAGTAGTAATAATAAATATAGGAATTATAGCAGGCCTTAATAGAAGTAATAGAAAAACAGAATTATATTATCTTAAAGGAAAAGAAAAGTAGTTAGTAATAAGTAGTTAGTAAGTTATTTAGGTTAAAAGAAAGCCTTTAGACCCTAAAGCACTAGGCCTAGCTATAAAGTAGACTTCCTCTTAAGATATAGCAGGTTCTACTACTAACTTAGCTAGGGGATAATAGCAGGAAGGAAATAGTAAAGGTTATATATAAGGGTAAGGTAAAGGCATTTATAGAGAGGTTTTTTCCTTTATTTACAGCTAGGGCTTTAGGTCTAGAAATAAAGGTAAAGATAAGATACTATAGTAATAATTAGGTAGTTCCTGTGTTTATAGAGAAAAAAATTAAAGAAGTTATAAAAAATATAGTAAGTTAAAAAGCCCTAGGGCTAGATAAGCTACTAGTAGGTTTTCTAAAGCTATATAGAATAGCCCTAATATTATGTTTAACACGCCTTATAAATACATACCATAGTTTAGAATACTATCTAGCCTCCTTCTAATAAGTAAAGGTAGTAGTTTTATAAAAACCTAGGAAAACCCCTAAGGAGTTAGGCAGACTAGGGGGGTAAAGGCTAATATTACTATTAAATATAATAAGAAAAGTAATTAAGGTAGCTATTATAAGGAGGATTACTACTATAGTAAAAAAAGGCTATATACTACTAAATATATAAATAGGTAATAGGGCTAGTAAGTTAATAAAAGTAGTACTAAATATACTAAAAAAGGTTATAAAGATAGTATAGTATTACTAGGAAATAGTATTATTATTATAGCTAGATATTACTAGGGTATTTAATACTATTAGCTATAAATAGCTAATTTATACTATAAAGGAGTTAGGACTACTAAGGTAGATAGCTAAATAAGCATAGGGCTTTACATTAAAAAGAAAAGTATAATTAGCATTTAATAGGTATATTACTAAGGAAATCTAAGTTACTATAGGGGTTCTGCAAGGGTTGCTAGTATTTCTTATTCTCTTTCTGCTTTATATTATACTATTATATTAATGACTAGTAGTAGTAGAATTAATATTAATATTAGGGTTCTTAAATAATATAAATATTATAGCATATAGAAAAATTGTAAAGGAGACTAAAGTATAACTAGAAAAAGCCTAGAGAATATATAAGGAATAGTTAAAGGAATATAGGCTAAGGTTTAACCTAGGGAAAAGCAAGCTAATATACTTTATAAGAAAGAGGTAGGTAATTATAATAATAATATAACTTAAAAGGATAATAATATTACTAATATAATTAGTACGATTTCTAGGGGTTTAGATTTACTAAAAGCTTTATTAGTTAACTTATATAAAGAAGGTAAATACTAAATTATTATAGCAGAGGTTAGTACTTATAGTGCTAGCTATATTTATATAAGAATGCTAACTAAAGTATATAAGATCCCTTTATATATAGGTAATAAGAAGCATAATAGCCTATAAAGCTAGGATATATTACACTTATAGTAAGTTAAAAGGGGTAGTACAGGGGGTAGTAAAGGCATTTATAAGGGAATAAAATAAATACTTAAGGCAGGTTATAGGGGTATATAAGGCAATACTAGTAATACTCTTAGAGATAGAAGTAGCAATGCTGTTAGTAAATCTATACCTTAATTATATTAAGTAATAATTCTACTAAAGACTTAAGGATAGTAATATAGGCAAGAAAATATAATAGGCATATAATTTAATAGCATTATAGCTATAATGTTAAGAAAGAGGCTGCTAATATAATTACTATAAGGCGTTTCTTAATGCCCCCCCCCCCCTTCTTTAGTAGCCTTATAGCTAGATAGGAATTAGAGAAAGAGTAGGAAAAATAGTGGATATAGCAGAGGCATATGGCTTAAATAAGAAGAGAATAGGCAAAAGTAATAGTAATAAATAAGGAACCTAACTTTAAAAGTATAAAAAAGATAGTAAAGCTTTATAATAGCCTGCTAAAGTATAAATCTATAGCCTTAGTATAGCTTTAAATAAAGAAAATAAGGCTAAATGCCTTTCTTTATAATAGACAGGTGCCTAAGGTAATATTACTAATATATTAATACTAGGGAGGAAATAAGGATATCTACTACTTTATTCTTTCCTGCCTAGAATATAACCATTTAAGGCTAATTCTAGTAGTGTCTATAATAAAATACCTATAGGAGCTTAGGACAGCGCTTAATAATAAAAAGCTAGCACTAAATATTATAAAGTAAGTGCTTTTAACTAAGTAACTTTAGTAGTATAGGTTAGCTAGGAGCTTTATAAGGTATAGCAGATATATAATATTAAGGCTAAGAAAGGGACTAAAGGTAATAGAAATAATAAAATAAAGAAGAAAAAGCTAGATTAGAGGGGAGGTGCTTATAGGGGGTTTTTACTAATATACTAACCTTTTATATAAAGTATAACTACACTTCTGTCATTATCTATAGTTCCAGGTGAACTAGCAGATATCTTATACTAATAGTTAAAAATAACAAAGACTTTATATTAAAGGCTTAGCAGGAGCTATATAGAAAAATATAGGTTTTCTCCCCTATTTTAGGGTTTTTCCTATATTAAGAAGTTAGTCGATGAACTAGATAGTGGCTCTAGCTACCTAGCGTACATAAATAATAATATTCTGTATGCAACCCATAATTCCTGGTTAATGCGGCATACCCCTTCCATCCTCCATACGAGCGATTCCAACAAGTACTAATTAAAGCAGTTAGTATTAGTTAATTCTTTATAAATAATAGTAAAGATTTAATTTTAATTATAAATAAGTAATAGTTAATAATAAGGGAGAAGATCTATAAGAGTTAAGTCTTCTTATTATTATAAATAAGTAGTAAAAGTTAATAATTAAAGAAATAATCTTTTAGTTAGTATAATATTAAAATTTCTTATAGTTATATAAGTAAAAGCATTTAAATAAGTCTTTTTTAAGTATAACCTAGTAAATCTATAGTTATTAGCAACTACTAATTTGTATTAGTAATATACAGGTTATAAGTATACTATAGTATAAATATAAGAGGGGGTAAAGTCTAATGGTTAATTTATTATATTCTAAGAGGGAAAATAAGTAGGCTATAATATAAAGGTATGGTGTTATAACTACGGTATAGCTCTAGGTTATATAACTTATAATTTAGCTAATTAGGGTGCGTGCATTCTGTACACAACTTATAATTCCTAGTTAATACGGCGTATCCCTTCCATTCTCCATACAAGCGATTCTAACAATATATATAATTAACTATTATATTCTTAACTAAGGAAAAGGGCGTGGTCTTCTTATTAACTTCTAGCGGGACTATAAAAATCAAACTAAGGATGCTTTTAATAAAAGTAATACTAACCTTAAGTATACCCTATGTAATTACCTTAATAATAATAGCGTTAAAATAGTAAGAGGATTAAGATTAAATATCTCTAAAGATCTTATTAGTATCTTAAATATTAACCCTAATATAGATTACAAACCTTTGCTAGAGAAATTAACTAGGAAAAGAAAACTTAAACTCTTTAATAATAAGGATTCTAATAATAATAAAGATTTTTATTTAACTAAAGACCCTTAACTAGAACTGTAAAACCTAACTGGAATAATTTCTAATAATGACTAAAAAGCTCTTAATACTCTTAAGAGACTTTGTTATAAGAAAGACCTAGCTTAAGATAATAAAGCTATAGGAATATCCTTAATTTCCTAAGGAGGGCAAGGCCACGGCCTAAAAAGCTAAGGGCAAGAAGACGCCAAACTTAATAAAATTTACAAGAATCCCCTGGCTTAAGACGAAATTTATAAAAATCCCCCGGCTTATAATAAAAATTATAAGAACCCCTTTAATAACCTAACAACTCTGCTATAAAAAGGATATAAAAGACTCTAGAAACACCTTTAAGCAGAGGCTTTTTTTGCTAAGAAAGAAAAGGCTAACTTTTAGCTTGTAGTTAACCTCTACGTAAAAGACCTGTTATAAGAGTTGCTGTAAGAGCCGCCGCCAGAGCCGCTAAAAATTAGGAAAGTCCTAATTCCTTACTAAATTTAATAGTAAATTAAGCGCCTAGTAAAGAGTTTAAATTTAATGAATTCAAATGCAATTATAAGCGCCTAATTTAGTAGGATTAAACGCGGGAATTACACTCTTTAGCTCCTATAACTCTTTAGCCCTATAACTATTCAACTTAAACTAATAAAAGTCATTTATTTAGAGGAGGTTTTTTGCTTTGTTACCGGTTTATTAATATCTGATTATTTAGGGCGTTTTATGCATTTTTTTAGAGCAATTCCTCTTCTTTAATAAAGAGAGAATTTGCAAGTATTAGAATTACTTATATAAAGAATGGGAGGAATATGCCATATTAACCAGGAATTATAAGTTATATATAAAATGCACACACCCTAATTAGCTGGATTATAGGTTATATAACCTAGGGCTGTACTATGGCTATAACACCACACCTCTGTATTATAGCCTTCTTCTTCCTCTTAGAACATATATAAATTAATTATTAGACTTTACCCCCCCCCTACATTTTTGCTGCAGCATACTTGTAACCTGCGCGTTACCAACACTAAAGAAATTAACTAAAAAAGGAAAAAAGACTTAATAACTAAAACTTTCTAATAATAAGGATTCTAATAATAATAAAGATTTTTATTTAACTAAAAACCTTTAATTAAAACTATAAAACCTAATAGGAATAATTTCTAAAAGTAATTAAAAAGCTCTTAATACTCTTAAGAAACTTTATTAAAAAAAAGAGTAATATTTTAGAGAAGTATATAACTTTATTAATAAGAAATTGCTATATTTTAAAGAGAAATATTCTTAAGTAGGAGTTTTCCTTTTACTTTACTTAAAAGCTTTCCTTATTATACTTTAAAGTAAAGCCTATACTTACTTCCTTAAATACCTTAGCGTAAAGATAATTTTATTTAAGAAGATGACTTGGAATATTTGAAATTATTTTAAAACACCTAAGAATAAAAGCTTCTATAAAATATAATTTACTAATCTATACTGTTAGCTTCATAGGGTACGATATGCTACAGCAATAATGTGGGGGTGGGGTAACAAAGGTCTGATTTCTATTTAATTCTTATTATCTAAAGGAAAAAGAGGGGGACAATGCAAAAGTATAGTATTATAGGCATAGTACTGCCATAGGTTATATAATATAGTAATCCAGCTAATTAAGGCATATATATTATATATATAACCTATAATTCCCGGTTACTATTATATATCTCTTTTATTCTCTAGATAAGTAATTCTAATACTTGTAAATTCTTTCTTTATTAAAAAAGATAAATCGCTCTAAACATGTAAAAAAATCCGTAAAAATTAACAAATAAGCAAAAATTAATAACGCCATAATACATAAGAAATATTACCTAAAATGAATAACTCTTCTTAGTCTAAAGCACCCTTAAAGCCCCTTAAATTAATTGCGTTTAGATTTATTAAATTTAAACTCTTTATTGCGCGCTTAATTTAATGTTAGATTTAGCGAATTCATCCTAAGCAGCTCTGGCTTTAATGCCTAATACCGGTCTCTTTACCTAACCTTTTACTTAAATCTAAACCTTATTCTTAGTTATAAAGGTCTTAAGGCTTTTATTTAAAGAGGCCTTTATTATTGCATTAGTAAGGTTATTATAGCTATTTATCTGCTAAATTTCTGTAATTTCCCTTTGCTTATATAATTATTATAGCACTATAATATTAATTATAAGCCTTTTCTCTTTTATAATACTTAATTTAATAATATACTTATTTAATAAAAAAGAATTAGGATATATTATAATTAGGATATTTAGCTTATTTAATTAATTAGTAATAATCCTTAAAGTTATACTTATTATATAAGTAATATTAACTCCTTAAACCATTTTATATAGCTTTAATATTAAGGCACTTCTTATAACTCTTTTAGATTTTATAGAGCTATAGGTTATAATATTGCCTATAAGTGTAAATTTAGAGGCATTAATGTTCTTTTCTTTATTACTAAAAATAATTATATAGCTAAGCTATAAACTAAGTGTTAGCTTTACAGGGTACGATATGCTGCAGCAATAACGTGGGGGGGGGGGTAACAAAGGTCTGATTTCTATATAGTTGTAAACTAAGGGAAAAGAGGGGGATAATACAAAAGTGTAGTGTTATAGCTATAGTACTGCCCTAGGTTATATAATATAATAATTCAACTAATTAGGGCATATATATTATATGATGGTTTTACAGGGTACGATATGCTGTAGTAATAACGCGGGGGGGTAACAAAGGTCTGATTTATATATGGTTATAATTATCTAAAGGGAAAAGAGAGGGATAATGTAAAAGTGTAGTATTATGGCTATAGTACTACCCTAGGTTATATAATATTATAATCTAGCTAACTAGGGCACGTGCATTATATATATAACCTATAATTCCTAGTTACTATTATGTATTCCTTCCATCCTCTAGATAAGTAATTCTAATACTTACAAACTCTCTTTTTATTAAAAAAGAAAAATCGCTTTAAAACACGTAAAAATCCGTAAAAATTAACAAATAAGTAAAAATTAATAACGTCATAATACATAAGAAATATTACCTAAATAAATGACTTTTCTTAGTCTAAAGCACCCTTAAAGCCCCTTAAATTAATTGCGTTTAGATTTATTAAATTTAAACTCTTTATTGCGCGCTTAATTTAATGTTAGATTTAGCGAATTCATCCTAAGCAGCTTAAGCTTTAATGCTTAATACCGGTCTCTTTACCTAACCTTCTACTTAGATCTAAGCCTTATTCTTAGTTATAAAGGTCTTAAGACTTCTATTTAAAAAGGCTTTTATTATTATGTTAGTAAGATTATTATGGCTATTTATCTATTAGATTTCCGCGATTTCCCTTTGCTTATATAACTGTTATAGTGCCATAATATTAATTATAAGCCTTTTCTCCTTTATAGTACCTAATTTAATAATATACTTATATAATAAGAAAGAGTTAGTATATATTATAATTAGGATATTTAGCTTATTTAATTAATTAGTAATAATACTTAAAGTTATACTTATTATATAAGCAATATTAACTTCTTAAACCATTTTATATAGCTCTAATACTAAGGCGCTTTTTATAACGCTTTTAGATTTTATAGAGCTATAGGTTATAATATTGCCTATAAGTATGAATTTAGAGGTATTAACATTATTTTCCTTATTACTAAGAATAATCATATAGCTAAGCTATAAGCTAAGGTCTTTATTATTTATAAAGAAGCTATTAATAAAAACATAAAAAAAGGCATTTTCTAGTAAAAGAGGTATATATTAAAGTCCGTAGTTCTAATTATTAATTTACTATCTAAGCCTTTTATTAAGCTTTATTATATTATTAGGATTTAGTTATTAACTTTAGGTAGTAACAGAAAGATCGTAAGAGGCTTTAGGTTAGCAGATAAAAGCAATATATACACCTTAAGCCCTTTGCTTAATATATTAAGCTTAATTATTTTAGTTAACTTTTAATAGCTTTTTTTCTTATACCTTTTATTATAGGAAGAAGGTATTATTATTAGCTTTACTTAAAATACAACTATTAAATATTAATAGTATTAATTTCTTTAGGCATTGTTTTAGCTTTATAAGAAATCCGGCATTTTTTAACTTAACTTCTTTATAATTAAAGAATTTAGTATTACTAAGGCCTAATATGTTATTAGTTTATATTTTAATAAGTCTAAACTAAGAGCTTTATTTTAAAGAAATAAGAAGACATAGGTTATAGGTAGAAGTAATTATTTAAAGCTTTTAATAATAATAATAAAAATACATTAACTACTAATGTATGCCTGCTTTTATAATTCTGTAAAGCAGCTTTATTATAACTATAATAACATCTAGCGGGTAAAGGTATGCAATCTATACTAAAAGCTTTATAAGAATTATGCAATTAAGCTTTATTTATAACTATATATATGCTTAGGTAATATCCCTTAACTATGCCATAATACCTTCTCTTTTTAATAATAAAGTAAGAGTAATAACAAGCCTCTGGCTAGCTCTTTAAATTATTAGGAACTATATAAGGATAACCTCTTTCTTATAGTTACTATAGCCTTAAATAACATATTATAATTTTTTATATAAGGAATTAGTTACTTTACCCTTAATCTTATATACTATTTATAAACTAAAAAGTCTCTTGCTTTTATGCTTTTAAGGGTTAAATTAAATAAATTTAAACATATTTCTTACTAAAAGAGTATTAATCTTAGCCTTATTAGAGAGTTTAAATGGTTCTTTAGGTATGGTAATTTTTCCTTATATATAGAGGTTAATTATAAGTTAAAAATCAGCCTTTTCTTTCTTTATAAGGAAAACTTCTAGTTAAGGGTATTTCCGAGGTCTTCCACGTTTTCTTTATAGTGGATTTATAGGGTTGTTAGGGGAAGTCTTGTAAATAATTTTATTAATCTGGTCTGGGTTATTTGGGCCTATGCCTTACTCTTCTTAGAAAGTTAAAGCTATTCCTATAGCTTTCTTATTTTAAGCTTAGTTATCCTTATAAGAAGTCTCTGCTTCTAGTAAATTAATATATGGCTTAATAACCATAAATTAAAACTTTATAGGGCTATAAGGCATATTAATAATATAAGTCTCTTTTTTTATTAAAAGAAGCTTATATAAGCCAGTCTATCTACCTTTCTTATAATAAACTTATATATTAGAGTTTAAGGGAAGGTTATATATTAGTAGGGTTATTAGGCCATTTTAAGTATTAAGGGCATTATTAACTTAGCGCCTTATAAAACTATATCTTACTTTATTTATTACTTTTTAAAGTATCTTAGCTCTTTAGGTAACTATAAAGCTTAGGGGAGAATTATTTATTATTCTTAAATAGGTTCTAAAGACTAAGAGGGTAGGGATAAGGCTATTTAGGCCAGCAGAGTTATTAACTGCTTTAATAGCTATTTAAAGTATTTACTTTTTTAAGAGAAGACCGTAAGCTTTAGTCTTAATAATATTATATGCTCTTTAAAGAGGGGCGTAATATTGCTTAAGTTTTCTAATGCTATTATATGCTTTAATAAGGACTTTATTAATATTAATTAATAATAGTTAAGCTAAATGCCTAAATTTACTAAAAGCAAAGTTTCTTCTAGCATTATAAACTATCTAGTCTAAGGGCCTAAGATATATATTAATTTAATATTCCTTAAGGGCGTTCTAAATATCTTAAGCTTTTTATTATTAAGGTCTAATAAAGCAAGCGGCTTAAAATAAAGTTACTAAGTTACTAATATAGAGAACAGGCTTCTTATTAATTTATATAATATTAATAAAAACCTTATAGTTAAATTTAAGATTGTTTTTAAAGGTAATCTTAAATCTACTAGGAGCCTTAGCGTTTATCTGGTATTAGTAACAGGCGTGTGTGATTTTTCCTATATTATCTTTATTAAAATCTTTACTAGCTTTAGTAAGAAGGTTATATAGTTAGTTAATTAAAGGGTAGCTAAATTAATAATAAAGTTAGCAAATTTCTGCTTTTAAGAGCATAAAAACAGCAGGTTCTTAGGAACTAATTATCTACTAAGGATATCCTTATTCTTAGATAATAAGTACTTTTTTTTCTCTTTAAATAAAAAGGTTCTTAAGATTATTAACTTTAACACCTATTTTATCTATATTTATAATAAAATATAAGAAAGGTATAGTATTATTAAGAATATAAAAAGAAATTATACTAAGGATTATAAAAAGCTTTAAAATACCATTTAAGGTTATACTTTTAGCAATAAAGTTAATAGTTCTTTAGTTAAAAGAAGGTTTAATTATAAGGCTTGTTATAAGGCGTATTAAGGCTTTAACTTAACCTTAGCTAGCAGTTAAGATTTTAGCTACTTTAGTATTTAGGAGGATACTATAAAACGTTTTCACAGTATATTATAAATCCATAAGGAATACCTGCTTTTATGCAAATTTATTAGTATTATAGTTGTAAGGGTCTTTAATAAATAACGTGTATTTAAAGGGTTTATCTTATAGGAAATTTACGGTTAAGATAAAAAAGAAAAGGAGATTAAGTGCTTATATAAAGAAAGTTATAAACATAAGGGTTTCTTATACTTCTTTATTACTTTATACTTTTTCTTTTTTAAAGGTAATAAATACTGCATTTTAGGCAGCTTTTTTGTGTTTATTTTTATTATTACTATCTAGTAGTAATAACTCTTTATCTTTACCTTTAAATGCTTGTAAGAATATATAAAATTAGCGTTTAAAAGGAGAAGATTTATGCCTTTAGTTACTTTACTAATTTTCTTTTACTTTCTTTTATTTAGAGATAAAATAGTTAGTTAATTAATATCCTTCTTTATAATAAATAAAGCATTTCTTAAATCTAGCTTTATTTTAGGGTTAGAAAGCTTATAAATATTATTAGTTAGTAAACAAAACTATGTTAGTGCTTAGGGTAGTGTTTTAATGTTAGTACTTACTTTCTTTTATAATTTATTAGCTTATAAATAATTTTAAAACAGGTTTTATTATATTCCTTATTATAAGGCAGCAGTAAATATTACTAATTATGCCTTTATAAGTATTAGTTTAAATATAGGTTATTTAGTTAAATTTAGGGCTATTTTAATCAGATATTTCTAGTTAGTACTTAAGTATTATATTTTTCTTAAAGGGGTAATAAAGATTATTAAATAAGTCTAAGAGTTATTAAATTATTAATTCTAAACATTTAAGTTTAGTCTTTATTAGATTCTTAGCTATAATATAATAAAACTTTATCTCTTAAAATTATATTTAGTAAAATTTTTAATTTTCTTTAGTCTTAAAGTTTTCCTTTATTTGCTTAGTTATTATATTAAATAAAACAAGTTTTTTGCTACATTTCTTAAGGTAATACTTATAGGCATTACCTATAAGCATTATTAATAGTATAAATAGGTATAACTTATAGGAAATTTCTTATACTATATAAATATCCTTAAAGATTAGGACTTTTAAATATATAAAGTTAAAAAGTGCTTTAAAATACTTATTTTTCTTATTATAAACTTTAGTAAGAAAGTTTAAGGCTTTTTAGTCTATATTAGTAATTTCCTTTAATATAATTTTGATGGTTTCACAGGGTACGATTGCTGCAGCAATAACGCGGGGGGGGGTAACAAAGGTCTGATTTCTATATGGTTATAATTATCTAAAGGGAAAAGAAGGGGACAATGCAGAAGTATAGTGTTATAGCTATAGTACTGCCCTAGGTTATATAATATAGTAATCCAGCTAATTAGGGCATACGTATTATATATATAACCTATAATTCCTAGTTACTATTATATATTCTTTTTATTCTCTAAATAAGTAATTCTAATACTTATAAACTCTCTCTTTATTAAAAAAGAGAAATTTCTTTAAAACATGTAAAAAATCCATAAAAATTAACAAATAAGCAAAAATTAATAGCGCTGTAATACATAAGAAATATTACCTAAATGAATAACTTTTCTTAGCCTAGACCATTCTTAAAGTCCCTTAAATCAATTGCATTCGAATTTATTAAATTTAAACTCTTTGTTGCGCGCTTAATTTAATGTTAGATTTGGCGGCGAATTTATCCCTTTAGCTTTAACGCTTAATACTAGTCTCTTTACCTAACCTTTTACTTAGATTTAAGCCTTATTCTTAGTTACAAATGTCTTAAGACTTCTATTTATGGAGGCTTTTATTATTATGTTAGTAAGGTTATTATAGCTATTTATTTATTAGATTTCCGCGATTTCCCTTTACTTATATAACTGTTATAGTACTATAATATTAATTATAAGCCTTTTCTCCTTTATAGTGCCTAGTTTAATAATATACTTATATAATAAGAAAGAGTTAGTGCATATTATAATCAGGATATTTAGCTTGTTTAATTAATTAGTAATAATGCTTAAAGTTATACTTATTACATAAGCAATATCGACTTCTTAGACCATTTTGTATAGCTTTAATGCTAAGGCGCTTCTTATAACTCTTTTAGATTTCATAGAGCTATAGGTTATAATATTGCCTATAAGCATAAATTTAAAGGCATTAATGTTCTTTTTCTTATTACTAAGAATGATTATATAGCTAAGCTACAAGCTAAGGTCTTTATTATTTATAAAGGAGCTATTAATAAAAACATAAAGGGAGGCATTTTTTAGTAAGAGAGTCATATAGCAAAGTCTATAGCTCTAATTGTTAATTTGCTATTTAAGCCTCTTATTAAGCTTTATTATGTTATTAGGTTCTGGTTATTAACTTTAGGTAGTAACAGAAAGATCGTAAGAGGCTTTAGGTTAGCAAATAAGAGTAATATATACACCTTAAGCCCTCTGCTTAATATATTAAGCTTAATTATTTTAGTTAACTTTTAACAGCTTTTTTTCCTTATGCCTTTTATTATAGGAAAAAGGTATTATTATTAGCTTTGCTTAAAATGCAACTATTAAACATTAATTGTATTGATTTCTTTAGGCGTTGTTTTGGCTTTATAAGAAATCCGGCATTTTTTAACTTAACCTCTTTATAATTAAAGAATTTAGCATTACTAAGGCCTAACATATTATTAGTCTGTATTCTAATAAGTCTAAAATAAGAGCTTTCCTTTAAAGAAATAAGTAGACATAGGTTATAGGTAGAAGTAATCATTTTAAGCTTTTAATAATAATAATTAAAATACATTAACTACTAATATATGCCTGCTTCTATAATTCCGTAAAAAGGCTTTATTATAACCATAATAATATCTAGCAGGTAGAGGTGTATAATTTATACTGGAAGCTTTATAAGAATTATATGATTAAGCTTTATCTGTAACTGTATGTATGCTTAGGTAATATCCCTTAACTAAGCCATAATGCCTTCTCTTTTTAATAATAAAGCAAGAGCAATAATAAGCCTCTAGCTAGCTCTTTAAATCATTAGGGACTATATAAGGATAACCTCTTTCCTATGATTGCTATAGCCTTAAATAATATATTATGATTTTTTATATAGGGAATTAGTTACTTTACTCTTAATCTTATATACTATTTATAAACTAAAGAGTCTCTTGCTTTTATGCTTTTAAGGGTTAAATTAAATAAATTTAAATATATTTCTCACTAGTAGAGTATTAATCTCAGCCTTATTAGAAAGCTTAAATGGTTCTCTAGGCATGGTGATTTTTCCTTATATATAAAGGTTAATTATAAGTTGAAAATCAGCCTTTTCTTTCTCTATAAGGAAAGCTTCTGGTCGAGGGTATTTCTAAGGTCTTTCACAGCCTCTTTATAGTAAATTTATAGGGTTATTAGGGGAAGTCTTATAAATAATTTTATTAATCTTAGTGTTTTTCTAGTCTGGGTTATTCAGGACTAGGCCTTTCTCTTCTTAGGAAGTTAAAGCTATTTCTATAGCTTTCTTATTTTAAGCTTTGTTTTTCTTATAAAAAGTCTCTGCTTTTAGTAAAGTAATATATAGCTTAATAACCATAGATTAAAACTTTATAAGGCTATAAGGCATCTTAATAATATAAGTCTTTCCTTTTATTAAAAAAGGCTTATATAGGCTAGTTTATTTACCTTTCTTATAATAAACTTATATATTAGAGTTTAAGGAAAGATTATATATTAGCAGGGTTATTAGGCTATTTTAAACATTAAGGGCATTATTAACTTAGCACCTTATAAGACTGTGTCTTACTTTATTTATTACTTTTTAAAGCATCTTAGCTCTTTAAATAACTATAAAGCTTAGGGGGGAATTATTTATTATCCTTAAATAGGTTCTAAAGACTAAGAGGGTAAGAATAAGGCTATTTAGGCTAGCAGAGTCGTTAACTGCTTTAATAGCCATCTAAAGCATCTGCTCTTTTAAGAGAAGACTATAAGCTTTAGTCTTAATAATATTATATACTTTTTAAAGAGGGGCGTAATATTGCTTAAGTTTTTTAATGCTATTATATGCTTTAATAGGGACTTTATTAATATTAATTAATAATAGTAAAGCTAAATACCTAAATTCGCTAGAAGTAAAGTTTCTTCTAGCATTATAAACTATTTAGTCTAGTGGTCTAAGATATATATTAATTTAATATTTCTTAAGGACGTTTTAGATATCTTAAGCTTTTTATTATTAGGGTTTAAGAAAGCAAGCAGCTTAAAATAAAGTTACTAAGTTTATAATATAAAGGACAGGCTTCTTATTAATTTACATAATGTTAATAAGGACCTTATAGTTAAATTTAAGATTATCTTTAAGAGTAAACTTAAATCTGCTAAAAGCCTTAGCATTTATCTAACATTAGCAATAAGCATATGTGATTTTTCCTATATTAGCTTTATTAAAATCTTCACTAGCTTTAGCAAGAAGGTTATGTAGTTAGTTAATTAAAGGGTGGTTAAATTAATAATAAAGTAAGAAAATTTCTACTTTTAAGAGCATAAAAACAGCAGGTTCTTAGAAACTAATTATTTACTAAGGATGTCCTTATTTTCTAATAATAAGTACTTTCTTTTCTCCTTAAATAAGAAGGTTTTTAAGATTATCAAGCTTAATACCTATTCTATCTATATTTATAATAAAATATAGGAAAGGCATAGCATTATTAAGAATATAAAAAGAAATTATACTAAAGATTATAAGAAGCTTTAAAATGCTATTTAAGGTCGTACTTCTGGCACTAAAGTTAACGGTTCTCTAGTTAGAAGAAGGCTTAATTATAAGGTTTATTATAAGACATATTAAGGCTTTAACTTAACCTTAGCTAGCAGGTAAGATTCCGGCTGCTTTAGTATTTAAGAAGATACTATAAAACGTTTCTATAGTATATTATAAATCTATAAGAAATACCTACTATTATGTGGTTTTATTAGTATTATGGTTATAAGGATCTTTAATAAATAATGCGTGTTTAAATATATTATCTTATAGGAAGTTTATAGTTAAGGCAGAAAAGAAAGAGGAATTAGGTGCTTATATAAAGAAGTTTATAAACATAAGGGTTTCTTATGCTTTTCTATTACTTTATGCTTTTTCTTCTTTAAAGGCAATAAGTACTGCGTTTTAGGCAGCTTTTTTATATTTATCCTTATTACTACTATTCAGGGGTAATAACTCTTTATCTTTACCTTTAAATACTTATAGGAATATATAAAATTAGCATTTAAAAGGAGGGGATTTATGCCTTTAGTTACTCTACTAAGTATCTTTTACTTTCTTTTATTTAGAGACAGAATAGTTAGTTAATTAATAACCTTCTTTATAATAAATAAAGTATTTCTTAAATCTAGCTTTATTTTAGGGTTAGGAAGCTTTTAAGTATTATTAGTTAGTAAACAAGACTATATTAGTGCTTAAGGTAGTATTTTAAGTTTAATACTTGCTTTCTCTTATAATTTATTAGCTTATAAATGATTTTAAAACAGGTTTTATTATATTTTTTATTATAAGGCAGCGGCAAATATTACTAACTATACCTTCATAGGTATTAGTTTGGACGTAAGTTATCTAGTTAAATTTAGGGCTATCTTAAACAGATATTTCCAGTTAGCGCCTAAGGATTATATCTTTCTTAAAGGGAGGGTAAAGACTATTAAATAGGTCTAAGAGCTATTAAATTATTAATTCTAAACATTTAAGTTTAGTCTTTATTAAATTTTTAGCTATAACATAATAAAACTGTATCTCTTAAAATTATATTTAGTAGAATTTTTAATTTTCTTTAGTCTTAAAGTTTTTCTTTATTTACTTAGTTATTATATTAAATAAAATAAGTCTTCTACTAAATTTCTTAAGGTAATACTTATAGGCATTACCTATAAGCATTATTAATAGTGCAAACAGGTATAACTTAGGCAAAATTCCTTATACTATATAAATATCCTTAAAGATTAGGACTTTAGGGTATATAAAGTTAAAAAGTGCTCTAGAATACTTATTTTCCTTATTATAAACTCTAGTAAGAGAGTTTAAGGCTTTTTAGTCTATATTATTAATTTTCTTTAATATAGTTTGTTATTCTAAAGGAGAGGGAATTGTGGTTTTTATTATTATTTCTTTAGTAGGGGGGTTAGGAGGGTTAGGGGGAGGTGAGGTTATTATTAACATTAACGTATTAATGGTGTTAGTTCCTGTTAGGAGCTTTCTATTAAGAAAGAAGATAGAATTATCTATACTAACTAAATTAGTAAGTACCTGGTTAATTGGTCTTTATAATCCTTTTTATGTGTTAATTCCTTAATTTTAAAGAATATCTTAAAGTACTTATTAAACCTTAGGGGTAATCTTCTTAAAAATATTAGTAGTCTATTCTTTAAAGTCTTCTTAGTATATAAATAGAAATCTAGTACCTTACTAGTTACTAGATTTATACTAGTTAATATAGTAGGCGAATTTGTTATAAAGTTTAGAAGTTATAGCTTTTTTAGGGTTAATTTATTTATTAGCTTTAGCTTATTTCTCTATAAAGTAGTTAGAATACTTTTAGAGTTTTATAGAAAGGGAGTCTTAGACAGGTTAATTAGCTCTAGTAGTAGAAGTTAAAGCTATTTTTAGTGTTTTCTCTATAATAAATAGCAAAGAAGATACTTTAATTGTTGACTAGTAGTAAATTGATAATAAGAGGTAAATTCTATAAAGAAACTTTCTTAATAATTATAGATAAGTAGTAAAAGTTAATAATAATAGAAAAAGTTGCTTTTATGTTACGTGGTGGTATCGTCACGTAGTCGGTTGGAAGCAACTATGAAGCTGTCATTAACGTTATTATAAACTAGTCATTAAACGCACCTATATATACTATTATTAAGTTATATAGTTAAGTGCATTCTGTAAAGGTTATTATTTTATTCTTATTCTAAGTCTTACTAGCTATATAACAAATCCGTTATATATAGGTGGGAATCCGACATTACGGATTATCCCATAATAAGTGCCCCTCCCTTAAAGATAACTGTCCCGATTGTCCTCTAGATCTATCTAAGCTAGTGTTAATATATATAAAGAAAAACTTTTATTTATAAAAAAAAGCAATTTAATCTATAAAGTATCCTCCCTATATTAGTCTGGTTACAGCTAATCTGCCGGAATTATCCTTATAAATATAGAAAATTATATAAAGAAAAAAAACCAAGGGTTTTATAGCCCCTTAAAACCTTAAGGTAATATAAAAGAAAACGCGTAATTAGTTAGGCCTATTATGCCATACCCTGCAGGATATTAGATCCTACCTGCCTAATAGCATTATATTATAGACTTCAGCGAATTTCTCCTAGTCTTAACGTCCGAGAGAATACATCCAACTAGTTTATTACTAATATCCTTAGTCTCTTATCTGTCAGGAAGTTCTTTTTATAATACTAGCACCTAACACGTTAAATTTAGTGGAATAATAACATTATATGCTGCTATTACCCTTTATACTAGTATATAGCATGTATCTTAAAACATTTATCCTAGAACCATTATATTATAAACTAACCTAAATACTAACCTTAGGTTAATAAAATTAATCTTTACTCTAAAGTTATATAGAAAACTCATCCTAATTAACAACCTTAGGCCTATATTTAGCATAATATCCATAGTTACTATAAAGTAGCCTTAGATATTCTTTCCTCTTATAATACCTAAAATATAAAAGTTAAAAGTAGCTTTTTTAGTAATAATAAAGGCTGAAGCCACTTTAGTAACAGGTTTTAGGTCTTATTTTTCCTATCTTATGTTAGTTTTATATTACTAAAGCCATTTTTTATTAGCTAGAATTAATAATATTCTAGTGTTTACACAGATTATATAGTCTGCACCTTTATTATGAAATTAAATTAGGATTTTAAGAAGAGTATTTATCCGTATTTTACTATTTATATTAATATATTACAGTCTAGATACTGCTTTAATTACCTGGTCTTCCTGTAGACCTTTAGTTAATATTAGTTTTATTGACTTCTAAGTCCTTATATTCTCTAGAAAGTTAACTCTAGTTGTAAAAGCCTTAATAACTTCCTTTTCTTCCTCTGGCTCCTAATATATCTTATTATTAAAAATTCTAGCTTTGCTAGTTTTTATAAATAGAGTTATAGAATCCTTCTGGTTTAAGGCTTTTTTTTTTATAAGAAATGCTTAGATAAAGTTAGTTTTAACGCCTTCTCCTCTAAAGTTATAGTAATACATTAGGTATGTTTTATTGCTTCCTATAACGAAATACGTATTAATAAAGTTGGATTTATTATTTTTATTATTATCTAGTAAGGTTCCTTCCCCTACTAGATAATATCCAGTGTCTACTAAGTGCTATTCCTGCTCTTTAGTGTCTAGATCCTTATCTAGAACTATAACTTTATATGGTTTCTATTTAGGATATTTCTAATATCTATACTACCTTAGGGGGAATTAGTCTCTTTAGAGCAAGTTTTATATCTCTCTTAGCTAATTCCTTTCCTTTTTCTCTTTCCTTAGGAATTAGTTTCTTCTTCTATCCTCTCCCTAGGATTTACCTATATAACTATAGTCTTTGTCATTTTTAAACTAAGGTTTTATATCTTTTTTATCCGGGTTTTCTTTCCTGGATTTAGATTAGCATGGCTTATTTTCACTGTCCTACTAAGGTCTTAGTTACTAATCCTATTTATAGAATAAGTCCCTTTAGTAAGCCTAGTCTTAATACTATACTAGTAGCCCTTTCTAATTACTTCTTTAATATTCTCTAGGCCTGCTTAATCTCTCTTTACTATATAAACAATAGAAATAGGGTTAGTAATAAGGGTCTTGTTAGAGCTGGTCTTTATATAGTTAATTCTAGTGTACTTCTACTTAATTATCTTTAGAACCCTTTAAGTCTAAAGATTTATCTTTTATAAGATAGGTTTTTACTATACCTTAACCCTTTTTCTAGTAATAAGATTTCTATTATTCCTTAATTTCTTAATATAAATTATAATGTTTTCCTTTAACTATGTTAAGGTATTTATTATATTTAGTGCCTTTACTAGAATCTAGGCATAGCTTCTTTAGTTTAGGATATAATTTTATTTTAAATTATACTAAAAGCTGCTAATCTATGGTTTCTCTGTTTGCTCTAGTATATTAAAAGATTTAAGCTATAAAATCCTAAATAAAGATACTATTTATAATATCTTCTTAGGTATATTTAGCCTACTTAAGCTTTATTACCACATCCTCTATTCTTATATAAAATTCTTCTTATACTACCTTAATAATACTATTAATGCTAGTAAAAATCCGTTCCTTTTTAGATTTATCTAAGTATTATTAGTACTAGGTTATTACTTTACCTTAGAATAGTTGCCAGATATTATAAAGTAACATCTTCTTCCTGTTTAGTAGTGCTCTAAATAGGTATTCTTTTACTGCCTATATTTATAGCTCTAGATCTAAGAAAACAGCGGTTTTTCCTTTATAAGAAATAAACTTTTTACCTAGTTCTATAGTATTTAGTTTTAGGTTTAAAAGCCTAATATCCTAGATCTTTTAAGTAGAACTTACTAAATCTTTATCTTTAGGAGATCTTTTATAATTTATATTTTATACTAGGTCTTATATTAAGCTGAACGTATTATAATTATAGTTGCCTAGCATGCTGCTTAGTTGATTTAGTTAAGGTTTCTTAATATACTAGTAGTTATTACTATAACCACCTAGTCCTTTATTATAACTATTCTCTTATAATAGAAACCATAGCATTAGATCTGTCTGCTAGCTAGTAGTGCTATATCTGTACGGTTTTCTGGTATATCCCCTACCTTATTAGGTAGCTAAATATCCCTACATATAAGGGTATTACTAGTACTAAGAATAGGTAGGGAAAGCTTTACTAACTTTATATCCTTAATACTCCTTTAAGACTTAAATACCTTACTAGAAACTAGTTATTAGTAGGCCTTATTACTATATATTCCCTAATAGAAAACCTAGTTAAGGTGCTAATATTATTATTTAAGGGGGAGGAAAATTACTACCTTCTCTAGCATTCCTATCCTATAACTATCTACTCTAGCCTCTAAAGGGCTTAGGTGCTCCTAGCTAAGAAAATTACTAAGGTTATAGTAAAGCTAACTAAGGTTAGTTAAAATAGTTAGTAGGGATATTAAGGCCCTTTAGTTTTTTAAATTCGTATTATATCTAAGCTATATTTTATTTATAAGATAGGATATCTCTTACTACCTATTAATATTAAAATTATAGACTAGTGCCTAGCTGTGCTACCCCTATTACCCCTCTTAAGTTACTAGTTTTAACTAAGGCATTAAAAACTAGCTCTAGGTCTGGCCTTCCTATTATAGTATTAAGCCCTTATTATATCAGATTCTAGCTAATTAGCTCTAGTAGTATAGGTTTAACTAGTAAAGGACTTAGCTAAGAGTTTATATCTTCTTTTATTACTAATAGTATTTAGAATATTTATTTAGATAATATAGTATTTAACTTTTAATTTATAGGTTTTTTTAAATTTTAGTTTAGAGTTTCTATTATTATAATTTATAACTAATAAAGCTATTAAGATATTTAACTTAGTATGTTTAAGATATCCTTCATAGGAGACAGCGATAACACCGCGGATACGACGCGGTATTACGCCTAAAACGGAAAAGAAGCACAGAATTAGATTCCTTATTATTAATTACCCCCCCTAGTAATAGCGCATTATATAAAGGGAGTAAGTAGCATAAGGGGTATAATAATTAATGAATTTTCATATAAATCCATAACTAATAAAGGACAAGGCACTACTTAAAAAGAAATATAATATTAAGGAGAGAATTCTAGAGTAATAGTAGTATAAGAAAAACTAAAGAATAAAATAAAATTACTAAAGAAATTAATAATAAAAGTTATTCTAAAGATAGAAATAATAAAAGTATAGGCTTTTATTAAAACTTTTATATAAATTACTATAAATGTAAAAGGGGAGATAGCCTAAGTAAGAACTAATATAAGAGGCCTACAGGCCTTAATTATAAAAGCGGTTAAACGACCAACACCGCGGACACGACGCGGTATCACGCCTAAAACGAAAAAGAAGCATAGAATTAGATTCCTTATTATCAAATACCCCCCCTAGTGATAGCGCATTGTATAAGGGGAGTAAGCGGCATAAGGGGTGCGATAATTAATGAATTTTTATGTAGATCTGTAACTAACGAAGGATAAGGCACTACCTAGGAAGAAATATAATATTAAAAAGAGAATCCTAGAGTAATAGTAGTGCAGGAAAAACTAAAGAATAAAATAAAATTACTAAAGGAGTTAATAATAAAAGTTATTCTAGAGGTAGAAATAACAGAAGTATAGGCTTTTATTAGAACCTTTACGTAAGTTGCTATAAATGTAGGAGGGGAGATAGCCTAAGCAAAGACTAGTATAGGAGATCTATAGGCATTAATTATAAAAGCAGTTAATAGTAAAGTTAAAACCATAGTTAAGAAGGCGGTTAAGGAGGCAATAAAGGCTGTCCCTAGGACTAGATTAATAGTTAGGGGGACTTAGGTAACTATTATAGCTTATAGAGTTACAGGGCAGAATATGACGATACCTTTAGCCTAAACAGAGGGTATGGCGATACTGGCCTGCTATTACCAGGAAGCAATAGTAAAGAGAAACACTATTAGCAAGGTAGTTAGGAACAGATTGCTAGGAGAGATTATAAAGGTAGTAAATAGCGCTATTAGCGTAGAGGAGGCAATAGCAGTATGCAGACTGCAGAGTAGAGACATAGTTATTATATTTACTAAGGCAGGGAGGAAATAGAAGGAAAACACGGCCTGGGTGAGAGTTGCCTTTGGACCTACAGCGGAAGTAAACAGGAAGATGTTTAGTGTGATTATTAAGGGATTCCTAATACGATTGACGAACTATATTGCGATTAAGGATATAAGGAAAAACATTAAAAAGGAGAATGGTCTAAATATAGCGAAGATAATAGTGCAGAAGCTAAAGGGAATAGCAATAAGGGCACTACTAGTGGTTAGCGTTAAGGGCACTAAGGCAGCAAACCGCCTATGCCATAGGGGAATAGTATACTAAGCAGAGATTTTTAATGCCAAGCTATATAATGAGATGGTCTACTTAAAGTAATGTTATAATTACTATAAGATTAGACACATTGCCAGGTACTGTAAGGAGGAAGTAAGATGCGGCAGGTATGCTGCTAGAAAACACCCCAAGGGAGAGAGGACTTGCCTAACATTAACAGGCAAGGTACAGGAGAGATGCCTAAATTGCATAGGGGCACATCCAGCATGGTCTCAGCTATGCTTAGTAAGCAATAATAGGTGGCAACAGGCCCGGGAGGCTTACGCTATAAGGCCGCTATTTTTCCGTGACCATTAGTCAGAGGCTGTAACAGCTACTACAGGCAAGGGTTATTATAGAGAAGAGACTAGGGGATTAACAGAAAGGTAGCTAAGAGGAAGGAGTATATAACTAAGGGGCCTTTTTATGAGATAAATATATAAACTATAATCAGGACGGCAGAGACCGGCAGAGAAAGGCATGATGCTGGCCTTCCTACAACTAATAAGAGAGCAGAATAATACCGGAGCCAGCCCAACCAGGGTGCTCTGAAGCATACAATAGAGTATATGATTAAGGTTATATACTGGAATACACAGAAGAAAAGCAATCTAGTATATCTAGCGTTAGGGCATAACGTTAGCCCTAAGGTGATAGCTATCCAGAAACCAGGAGGCTATAACAGTATACTACTAAATCCATCTTAGGGGCACTATACGTTAGCAACATATAGTGAAAGAACAGCAATTTATATACACCAGAAGGTCAAGGCAGGGCTTTAGACTATAAGGAGGGGGGAGGATTAGTGTAGTGTTAAGCTATGTGGAGTAAAGGTGTATAATATATATTCCCCGGCTTACGAAAGGGGGTAGCAGACGCCTTTACAACACTTTGCCAATACCTAGGCAAAGGGCTAGAGTGTGTTTGTAGGGGACTTTAACTAACATCACCCCTTATAGAATAGATTCGGCCGAACATCTCCAGGGCATAATAAGATGTTGGAATTTATAACAAGGTAGCAACTTAGCCTAGCTACGCTATTTAGGGAAGTAATAAGGAGAGAACATAGCAGCAGGGATAGCACTATTAACCATACATGGACCACCCACGACGTTAGTGTTAAATTCATCAGGCCAGTAGAAATCGCCGGATCTAACCATATGCCCCAGCTTATTAGCATTAGGATAAATAAGGAATTAAGCAACAGCCTAGGGTTGGTCCGGGGTTAGAGGATAGCGGACAAGAACCTTATTATAGCAGAGGCTTTAAACAGGCTTAGAAAGAAGGGATTAGAGCTTCTGCTATATAACTGGCAAGAAATCAATAACTATGCACAGTAGCTTACCTAACAGCTTACGGAGATAGCTAATACAGTAGCACCCAAGCGACCTTAAGGGCGCAGCAAACTACAGCCTTAGTAGAATAAAAGGGTAAGGGACGCAATAGTAGAGGCAAGACGTGCTAATAAGCAGTGGCGGTAATAATGGACGCAGGAAGCATAGCAGGCCTTAACAGAAGCTACAAAAAAACAGGATTATATTATCTCAGAGGAGAAGAGAAGTAGCTGGCAATAGGCAGTTAGCAAGTTATCCAGGTCTAAAGGGAGTCTTTAGACCCTAGAGCATTAGGCCTGGCTACAGAGTGGACTTCCTCCTAAAAGGCAACAGGTCCTACTACTAACCCGGCTAGGAGACAACGGCAGGGAGGAGATAGTAAAGGTTATACATAAGGGCAAGGCGAGGGCATTTACAGAGAGGTTCTTCCCTCCATCCGCGGCTAGGGCTCTAGGTCTAGAGGCAGAGGAGGGGATAAGATACTGTAATAACAATCAGGTAGTTCCTGTGTTTATAGAAAAGGAAATTAAAGAGGTTATAAAGAATACAGCAAGTTAGAAAGCCTTAGGACCGGACAAGCTGCTAATAGGTTTCCTTAAGCTATATAGAGCAGCCTTAATATCGTGTTTAACACGCCTTGCAAATGCTTGCTGCAGCTTAGGATATTATCCGGCCTCCTTCTGACAAGCAAAGGTGGTAGTTCTATATAAACCTGGGAAGTCCCCTAAGGAGTTAGGCAGACCGGGGGGGTGGAGGCCGATATTGCTATTAAACATGATAGGTAAAGTAATTAAGGGAGCTATTATAAGGAGGATTACTATTATAGCAGAGGAAGGCTATATACTGCTAGATATACAGATGGGCAACAGGGCTGGCAAATTAACGGAGATAGCACTAAGCATGCTAAAAGAGGTCGTGAGAACGGCGTGGTATTACCAGGGGATAGTATTATTATTACAGCTAGATATTACCAGGGCGTTTAACACTGTTAGCTATAAACGATTAATCTGCACTATAAAGGAGTTAGGACTGCCAGGGTGGATGGCCAGATAGGCACAGGGCTTTACGTTAGAAAGGAGAGCATAATTAGCATTTAACGGACGTATTACTGAGGAAATCTAAGTTACTGCAGGGGTTCCGCAAGGGTTGCCAGTATCTCCTATCCTTTTCCTGCTCTATATTACGCCACTATATCAAAGACTAGCGGCAGCGGAATTAATATTAACGTTAGGGTTCTTAGATAATACAAACATTATAGTATATAGAAAAACAGCAGAGAAGATAAAAGTATAACTAAAAAGAGCCTAGAGAATATATAAGGAGTGGTTAAAGGAGTATGGGCTAAGGTTCAACCCAGAAAAGAGCAAGCTAATACACTTTATAAGGAAGAGGCAGGCGATTATAATAACAATCTGACTTAGCAGAGCAATAATACAACCGACATAATTAGTGCGATTCCTAGGGGTTTGGATTTACCGGAAGCTTTATTAGTTAACCTATATAGAGAAGGTGAATACTAAATTGTTACGGCAGAAATTAGTGCTCACAGCGCTAGCTATGTCTACGTAGGGATACTAACTAGAGTGTGCAAGATCCCTTTATATGCAGGTAATACAAAGCACAATAGCCTATAAAGCTAGGATATACCACACCCATAGCAAGCTAGAAGGGGTAGTACAGGGGGTAGTAAAGGCATTTATAAGGGAATAGAACGAATGCTTAAGGCGGGTTATAAGGGCATATAAGGCAACACTAGTAACACTCTTAAAGACAGAAGCAGCAGTACTGCCAGTGGATCTGTACCTTAATTACATTAAATGATAATTCCACTAAAGACTTAAGGATAGTAGCATGGGCAAGAAAATACGGCAGGCCTGTAATTTAATAGCATTATAGCTATGACGCCGAGGAAGAGGCCGCCGATGTAATTACTATAAGGCGTTTCCTGATGCCCCCCCCCCCCTCCCTGGCAGCCTTATAGCCAGACAGGAATTAGAGAGGGAGTGGGAAAAACGGTGGATCTAGCAGAGGCATAAGGCTTAGGTAAGAAGAGAACAGGTAAAAGTAATAGCAGTAAACAAGGAACCTAACTTTAAGAGTATAAAAAAGATAGCAAAGCTTTATAATAGCCTGCTCAAGCATAAATCTACAGCCCTAGTTCAGCTTTAAACGGAAAAAATAGGGCTGAATGCCTTCCTTTACAATAGATAGGTGCCCGAGGTAACTTTACTAATATGCTAATGCTAGGGAGGAAACAAGGATATCTACCACCTTATCCTGTTATGCCTAGAATATAACCATCTAAGACTGATTCCGGCAGTGCCCGTAATGAGAGATCTGTGGGAACTTAGGGCGGCGCTTAATAATAAGAAGCTAGCACTAAATATCATAAAGTGGGTGCTTTTAACTAGGCAACTTTAGCAGTACAGGTTGGCAGAGGAGCTTAGTAAGGCATAGCAGATACGTAATAATAAGGCTGAGAAAGGGACCAGAGGCAACGGAAATAACAGAATAGAGGAGAAAGAGCTGGACTAGAAGGGGAGGTGCTTATAGGGGGTTTTTACTAATATACTAACCTTTTATATAAAGCATAACTATACTTCTGTCATTGTCTGCAGTTCCGGGGAACTGGCAGATATTTTATACTAATGGTTGGAAATAATAAAGACTCTATATCAGAGGCTTAGCGGGAGCTATATAGAAGAATATGGGTTTTCTCCCCTATCTTAGGGTTTTTCCTATATTAAGAAGTTAGTTGATGAACTAGTTAGTGGCTCTAGCTACCTAGCGTACATGAATATATATATAAAAGCGGTTAGTAGTAGAGTAGAAACCATAGTTAAGAAGGCAGTTAAGGAGGTAATAAAGGCTGTTTATAAAACTAGATTAGCGGTTAGGGGGACTTAAGCAAATATTATAGCTTATAGAGTTATAGGGCAGAATATAACAATACCTTTAGCCTAAACAGAGGGTATAGTAATACTAGCTTGCTATTACTAGGAAGCACTGGTAAAGGGAAGCACTATTAGTAAGGCAGTTAGGAATAGATTGCTAGGAGAGATTATAAAGGCAGTAAATAGTGCTATTAGTATAGAGAAGGCAGTAGCAGTATGCTAATTACAAAGTAAAGATATAGTTATTATATTTACAGAAGTAGGGAGGAAATAGAAGGAAAACACGGCCTAGGTAGGAGTTGCCTTTAGACCTAAGGTAGAAGTAAATAGGAAGATGTTTAGTATAATTATTAAGGGATTCCTAACACGATTAACGAACCATATTGCGATTAAGGATATAAGGAAGAACATTAAAAAGGAGAATAGATTAAATATAGCAAAGATAATGGTATAAAAGCTAAGAAGAATAGTAATAAGGGCACTATTAGTAGTTAGTATTAAGGGTACTAAGGCAGCAAACTAACTATGCTATAGGGGAATAGTATACTAAGCAGAGATTTTTAATGCTAAGCTATATAACAAGATAATCTACCTAAAGCAATGTTATAACTACTATAAGATTAGATATATTACTAGATACTATAAGGAGGAAGCAAGATGTAGTAGGTATGCTACTGGAAAACACCCTAAGGAAGAGAGGACTTGCCTAACATTAATAGGTAAGGTATAGGAGAGATGCCTAAATTATATAGGGGCACATCTAGTATAGTCTTAACTATACTTAATAAGTAATAAGAGATAGTAGTAGGCTAGGGAGGCTTATGCTATAAGGCCGCTATTCTTCTGCAACTATTAGTTAAAGGTTGCAACAGCTATTATAGGCAAGGGTTATTAGGGAGAAGAAACCAGGGGACTAATAGAGAGGCAGCTAAGAGGAAGGAGCATATAACTAAGGGGCCCTTTTATAAAATAAACCTATAAGCTAAGATTAGGATAATAAAGACCGGCAGAGGAAGGCATAATACTAGCCTTTTTACAACCAACTAAAGGGCCAAACAATACCGGAGCCAGCCTAACTAGGGTGCTCTAAAGCACATAATAGAGTATATAATTAAGGTTATATACTGGAATATACGGAAGAAAAGTAATTTAGTATATCTAGTGTTAGGGCATAACGTTAGCCCTAAGGTGATAGCTATCCAGGAACCAGGAGGCTATAATAGTATACTGCTAAATCTATCTTAAGGACACTATATATTAGTAATATATAGCAGAAGAATAGCGATTTATATACACTAAAAGGTTAAGACAGGACTTTAAACTATAGGGAGGGGGGAGGACTAGTGTAGTGTTAAGCTATGTAGAGTAGAAATATATAATATCTATTTCCTAGCTTATAAAAGGGAGTAGTAGACGCCTTTATAACACTTTGCTAATATCTAGGTAAAAGGCCGGAGTGTGTTTGTAGGAGACTTTAACTAATATCACCCCTTATAGGACAGATTTAGCCGAATATCTCTAGGGTATAATAAGATATTAGAATTTATAATAAGGTGGTAACTTAGCCTAGCTATGCCGTTTAGAGAAGTAATAAGGAGAGAACATGGCAGTAGGGATAGTACTATTAACCATGCGTGGACCACCTATGATGTTAGTATTAAATTCATTAGGCCAGTAGAAATCGCCAGATCTGACCATATGCCCTAGCTTATTAGTATTAGGATAAATAAGGAATTAAGCAACAGCCTAGGGTTAGTCTAGGGTTAGAGGATAGCAGATAAGAACCTTATTATAGTAAAGGCTTTAAACAGGCTTAGAAAGAAGGGGTTAGAGCTTTTGCTGTATAACTAGTAAGAAATTAATAACTATATACAGTAGCTTACCTAATAGCTTACGGAGATAGCTAATATAGCAGCACCTAAGCAACCTTAAGAGCGTAATAAACCACAGCCTTAGTGGAATAAAAGGGTAAGGGACGCAATAGTAGAGGCAAGACATGCTAATAGGCAGTGGTAGTAATAATAAATGTAGGAAGTATAGCAGGCCTTAACGGAAGCTATAAAAAAACAGGATTATATTATCTTAAAGGAGAAGAAAAGTAGCTAGCAATAGGTAGTTAGTAAGTTATCTAGGTCTAAAGGGAGTCTTTAGACCCTAGAGTGTTAGGCCTGGCTATAAAGTGGACTTCCTCCTAAAAGGCAATAGGTCCTACTACTAACCTGGCTAGGAGATAACAGCAGGGAGGAGATAGTAGAGGTTATATATAAGGGTAAGGCAAGGGTATTTATAAAGAGGTTCTTCCCTCTATTTATAGCTAGGGCTTTAGGTTTAGAGGCAGAGGAGGGGATAAGATACTGTAATAATAATTAGGCAGTTCCTGTGTTTATAAAGGAGGAAATTAAAGAGGTTATAAAGAATATAGCAAGCTAGAAAGCCCTAGGACCGGACAAGCTGCTAACGGGTTTCCTTAAGCTATGCAAAGCAGCCCTAATATTGTGTTTAATATGCCTTGCAAATGCTTGCTATGGTTTAGGATATTATCCGGCCTTCTTCTAACAAGCAAAGGTAGTAGTTTTATGCAAACCTAGGAAGTCCCCTAAGGAGTTAGGTAGACTAGGGGGGTAGAGGCTAATATTGCTATTAAACACAATAGGCAAAGTAATTAAGAGAGCTATTATAAGGAGGATTACTATTACAGTAGAGAAAGGCTATATACTACTAGATATATAGATAGGTAACAAAGCTGGCAGATTAACAGAGGTAGCACTAAGTATGCTAAAAGAGGTTATAAGAATAGCGTGGTATTACTAGGGGATAGTATTATTACTATAGCTAGATATTACTAGGGCGTTTAATACTGTTAGCTATAAACGATTAATCCGTACTATAAAGGAGTTAGAACTACTAGGGTAAATGGCTAAATAGGCACAGGGCTTTACATTAAAAAGGAAAGCATAATTAGCGTTTAACGGACGTATTACTAAGGAAATCTAAGTCACTACAGGGGTTCTGCAAGGGTTGCCAGCGTCTCCTATCCTCTTCCTGCTTTATATTATGCCATTATATTAAAGACTAGCGGCAGTAAAATTAACATTAACGTTAGGGTTCTTGGATAATATAAACATTATAGTATATAGAAAAATAGAAGAGGAAACAAAAGTATAACTAGAAAGAGCCTAGAGAATATATAAGGAGTAGTTAAAGGAGTATAGGCTAAGGTTTAACCTAGGAAAGAGTAAGCTAATATACTTTATAAGGAAGAGGCAGGCGATTATAATGACAATCTGACTTAAAAGAGTAATAATACAACTAATATAATCAGCGCGATTCCTAGGGGTTTGGATTCACTAGAAGCTTTGTTAGTTAACCTATATAGAGAAGGTGAATACTAAATTGTTACAGCAGAAGTTAGCACTTACAGCGCTAGCTGCGTCTACATAGGGATGCCGACTAGAGTGTGCAAGATCCTTTTATACACAGGTAATAAGAAGCATAATAGCCTATAAAGCTGGGATATACCACACCCATAGCAAGCTAAAAGGGGTAGCACAGGGGGTAGTAAAGGCATTTATAAGGGAATAAAATGAATGCTTAAGGCAGGTTATAGGGGCATATAAGGCAATACTAGTAACACTCTTAGAGACAGAAGTAGTAGTGCTGCTAGTAGATCTGTACCTTAATTACATTAAATAACAATTTTACTAAAGACTTAAGGATAGTGGTATAAGCAAGAAGATACGGCAGGCCTGTAATTTAATAGCATTATAGCTATAACGCCAAGGAAGAGGCCGCTAACGTAATTACTATAAGGCGTTTTATAATGCCCCCCCCCCCCTCCCTAGCAGCCTTATAGCCAGACAGGAATTAGAGAGGGAGTAGGAAAAATAGTAGATTTAGCAGAGGCGTAAGGCTTAGGTAAGAAGAGGACAGGCAAAAGTAATAGTAGTAGACAAGGAACCTAACTTTAAGAGCATAAAAAAGATAGTAAAGCTTTATAATAGCCTGCTTAAGCATAAATCTACGGCCCTAGTTTAGCTTTAAACGGAAAAAATAGGGCTAAATGCCTTCCTTTATAACAAATAAGTGCCCGAGGTAACTTTACTAATATATTAATACTAGGGAGGAGATAAGGATATCTACTACCTTATCCTGTTATGCCTAGAATATAACTATCTAAGACCGATTCTAGTAGTGCCTATAATAAGAGATCCACGGGAACTTAGGGCAGCGCTTAATAACAAGAAGCTAGTACTAAATATTATAAAGTAGGTGCTTTTAACTAAGCGACTTTAGCAGTACAGGTTGGTAGAGGAGCTTAGTAAGGCGTAGCAGATACGTAATAATAAGGCTAAGAAAGGGACCAGAGGCAATAGAAATAATAGGATAGAGGAGGAAGAGCCAGACTAGGAGGGGAGGTGCTTATAAGGGGTTTTTACTAATATACTAACGTTTTATATAAAGCATAACTATACTTCTATTATTGTTTACAGTTCCGGGGAACTAGTAGATATCTTATACTAATGGTTGGAAACAATAAAGACTCTATACCAAAGGCTTAGCTGGAGCTATATGGAAGAATATGGGTTTTCTCCCCTATCTTAGGGTTTTTCCTATATTAAGAAGTTAGTTGATGAACTAGTTAGTGGCTCTAGCTACCTAGCATACATGAATAATAATAATTAAGATATCCTTCTAAGTTATAACTATTTATTAAGAGGATTTAGGTTTTACTAAGTAAGTAAGAAAACTTTCTATTTATTTCTATATTTTCTATATTACTTTTATTATCTTATATACCTCTTTCTGTATTTTCTTAGCTCCTTTTAAACTATTTATAATCTTATAAGCTAGTTTAATATTAAGAGGGTTTTAGTAGTTTAGTTCTAACTCCTAATAAGCTGGATTCTCAAATGACTCATTAGCTTTAAATAATATAAGGTCCTCCTAACTCTTCCTAGTTAGTCTAGAGTCTTAGCCCTTAGAAAAATAAGGTCTTTTAAGGGTTTAGCCCCTTTTTTTCTCTATTATTATTACCTCTCCTAAAGTTAGTAGGCGTTTTACCCTTTTAGGTGCTAAATCTATTACCTTATTAGATTTAGTTAGATTATTAGGTATTCTAAACATCCTTATTAAATTTAATACTTCTAGTATCCTTATCTTCTTATTATTTCTATTATTCTAATGTTTAAAATAGGTAAAAGGCTTATAGTATATTAAATTTATACCTTTTAAAGATTTCTTACTTAGAATAGTAGTTCGCTTTAGAGGTAATATAATAGGCATATAAGAGACTAGCTCTTATAGTTCTTTACTAAATATAGGCATTTACCTAGTAGTAGTATTACCTATTATATCTTTAAAAACATTACCTCTAAAGATTAAAACTACAGTTAAAGGGGTATTCCTAGTATTTAATGGTTTTACTATACTTAAAATTTCTAGTTTTATAAGAGTAGTAGACTTAAAAGGTAGTTTTTAGTCCTTAAGTAAGGTTATCTATAATATTATAGCTAAAGTATATAATAGTTTATCTTTCTTAGCTTTCTTTAGTATAAACCTTACCTTAATAAGCTTGCTCTAGAAGTTATTATAAGTTATACTAAGATTTCTAGTTAGCTTTTATAGTTATAAGAAAAGCTAGAACCCTCCTTTAATAAATCTATATTACCTTATAAAGAAAAGGTCCTTAATCTTATTAGTAGTAATTACTAGTCTGCCTCTTAGCCTAAGAGGGTTTAGATTTTACAAGATATATTTATAAAGTTAATAAATATAGTTGATTTCTTCCTTAGTAATAGTTATATTTAGCACCTAGTAATATAATTCTTTGTACTAACTTGTTAATCTTAATATAAGTTTTATTAGATCCTTCTTACCTCTTAGCTAAAAGCCTTACTTATAAGGTAATAAATCTAATATTTTAGTACACTGCCTTACTTATTAATAATAGTAACCCTAGCGCTTTAACTATAAAGTCTTATAACTATAAAGTCTTGCCTATTAGGAACTAGTAAATCTTATATTCTTAGCTTAAAGCCTTACCTGTTTAATTATAGTAATCTAGTTATTAGATTTTAACGTCTTGCTAATAAAAGCAGTAAATCCTTAATTCCTAGCTAAGGCCTTATATAAAGGATGTAAGTAATTACTACTAGTTGTTACATAGTAGTATTATTACGTAGTTAGTTAAAAGTAACCATAAAGCTATTATTAATATTATTATAAACTGGTCATTAAACGCACCTATATATACTATTATTAAGTTATATAGTTAAGTATATTCTGTAAAGGTTGTTGTTTTATTCTTATTCTAAGTCTTACTAGCTGCATGATGAATCCGTTATATATAGGTGGGAATCCAACATCGTGGATTATCCCGTAACATTTTGGGTAGCACAAACGATGGATTCTACGTAATTAAATTAATAAGTGCGTTATATTAGAAGTTCGTCTCTTCTGTTAATTTCTAGCTAATTTATGGTTATAATAACTACTAATTAGTAATGGTTTCACAGGGTATGATTACTATAGTAATAACATAGGGGGGGGTAATAAAGGTCTGATTTCTATATAGTTATAATTATTTAAAGGGAAAAGAGGGGGACGATATAAAAGTGTGGTATTATAGCCATAGTACTACCCTAGGTCACATAACATAGTAATCCAGCTAATTAGGGCATGTGCATTGTGTATATAACCCATAATTCCTGGTTACTATTGTGTATCCCTTCCATCCTTCAGACGAGCGATTCTAACAAATTTGTTTTTTTAGGGGAGAGGATATTATTATTTTATTAGTAGGAGGGTTAGATAGGTTAGGTTTAGTTGTTATTAATATTGTTATATTAATAGTGTTATTTCCTATTAAGAGCTTTTTATTAGAAAAGAAAATAGAATTATTTATACTAACTAAATTAGCAAGTACCTAGTTAATTAGTCTTTATAATCCTTCTTATATATTAATTCCTTAATCTTAAAGAATATCTTAAAGTACTTATTAAACCTTAGGGGTAATCTTCTTAAAAATATTGGCATTTTATTCTTTAAAGTTTTCTTAATATATAAACAAAAATCTAGTACCTTATTAGTTACTAAATTTATACTAGTTAATATAATAGGTAAATTTATTATAAAGTTTAGAAGTTATAGCTTTTTTAGGGTTAATTTCTTTATTAGCTTTAGCTTATTTCTTTATAAAGTATTTAGAATACTTTTAAAGTTTTATAAGAAGGGAGTTTTAAATAGGATAATTAGCTTTCGTAGTAAAAGTTAAAGCTATTTTTAGTGTTTTTTTTATAAATAATAGTAAAGAAGATACTTTAATTATAGACTAGTAGTAAATTAATAATAAGGGGTAAATTCTATAAAGAAACTTTCTTAATAATTATAAATAAGTAGTAAAAGTTAATAATAATAAAAAAAGTTGCTTTTAGGTAGTATAAATATTGAATTCTACGCAATTAAATTAATAAGTGTGTTATATTAGACGTTGTCTCTTCTGTTAATTCCTAGTAAATCTATAGTTATAGCAACGACTAATTAGTATTAGTGTTGTAGGGTATGATATACTATAGTAATAACATAGGGGGGGGGTAATAAAGGTCTGATTTCTATATAGTTATAAACTAAGGGAAAAAAGGGGGATAATGCAAAAGTGTAGTATTATAGCTATAGTACTGCCCTAGGTTATATAATATAATAATCCAGCTAATTAGGGCATGTATATCATATATATAACCTATAATTCCCGGTTACTATCGTGTATCCCTTCCATCTTCTAGATGAGCGATTCCAACAATTGTTATAGTTATAAGGGTGTTTAATAAATAATATATATTTAAATATATTATTTTATAAGAAACGTATAGTTAAAATAAAAAAGAAAGGGAAATTAGGTGCTTATATAAAAAAGGTTATAAATATAAGGTTTTTTTATGCTTTTTTATTACTTAGTTTATTTTTATTTTTAATAGTAATCAAAGTAGTATTTTAGGTAGCTTTTTTATATTTATTATTAATATCATTATTATACTATAATAACTCTACATTTTAACCTTTTTAAGCTTATAAGAATATATAAAATTAGTATTTAAAAGGAAGAGATTTATACCTTTAATTATTTTATTAAGTTTCTTTTACTGTTTTTTGCTTAAAAATAAAATAGTTAATTAATTAATTTTTTTTATAATGAATAAAGTATTTTTTAAATCTAGCTTTAGCTTAGGGTTTTAAAGCTAATAAATATTTTTAGTTAGTAAATAATATTATAGTAGTAATAATATTTTATAGTTTTTAGGGTTTATTTTCTCTTATAATTTATTAACTTATAAATAATTTTAAAATAAGTTTTATTATATTATTTGTTAAAATGTATTAGTAAATACTACTATTTAGACCTTTATAAGTATTACTTTTAATATATTAAGATAATATAAACTTAAAATTATTTTAAAGAATAATTTTTAGTTAATATTTAACGGTTAAGTCTTTTTAAAATAATAAAAAAAGACTATTAAAGAGCTCTAAGAGTTATTAAATCATTATTATTATTGTACGCTAGGTAGCTAGAGCCACTATCTAGTCCATCAGCTAACTTCTTAATACAGGAAAAACCCTAAAACAGGGGAGAAAACCCATATTCTTCCATATAGCTCCTGCTAAGCCTTTACTATAAAGTCTTTATTATTTTTAACTATTAGTATACAGTATCTGCCAGTTCCCCAGGAACTGCAGATAATGACAGAAGTGTGGTTATGCTTTATATAAGAGGTTAGTATATTAGTAGAAACCCCCTATAAGCACCTCCCCTCCTAATCCAGCTCCTCCTCCCCTCTTTTATTATTTCTGTTACCTCTAGTCCCTTTCCCAGCCTTGCTATTATGTATCTGCCATACCTTATAAAGCTCCTCTGCCAACCTGTACTGCTAGAGGCGCCTAGTTAAGAGCACCTACTTTGTGATAATTAGTGCAAACTTCTTATTATTTAATGCCGCCCTAAGTTCCCTCAGGTCTCTTATTACGGGCATCACCAGGATCGGCCTTAGATGATTATATTCCGGGCATAATAAAATAAGGTAGTAGATATCCTTATCTCCTCCCTAATATTAACATATTAGCGATGTTACCTTAGGCACCTGTCTGCTATAAAGGAAGGCATTTAACCCTATTTTTTCCGTTTAAAGCTGCACTAAGGCCGCAGATTTATGCTTAAGCAGGCTATTATAGAGCCGTGCTATTTTCTTTATGCTCTTAAAATTAGGTTCCTTGTTTACTGCTGTTACTTTTGCCCGTCCTCTTCTTACCTAAGCCTTACGCCTCTGCTATATCCACTGTTTTTCCCACTCCCTCTCTAATTCCTGCCTGGCTATAAGGCCGCCAGGGAGGGGGGGGGAGGCATCAGGAAACGCCTTATAAAGGTTGCATTAGCGGCCTCTTCCTTAACGTCATAGCTATAATACTATTGAATTGCATGCTTATTATATCTTCTTGCCTATGCCACTATCCTTAAGTCTTTAGTAGAATCGTCGCTTAATGTAATTAAGGTATAGATCTACTAGCAGCACTGCTGCTTTTGTCTTTAAGAGTGTTACTAGCGTTACCTTATATGCCCCTATAACCCGCCTTAAGTATTTATTCTGTTCCTTTATAAATGCCTTTACTACCCCCTGTGTTACCCCTTTTAACTTGTTACAGGTGTAGTATATCCTAGCTCTATATGCTATTATGCTTCTTATCACCTGTGTATAAAGGGATCTTACATATTCTAGTTAGCATCCCTATGTAGACACAGCCAGCGCTGTAAGGGCTAACTTCTGCCGTGCCAGCTTAGCATTTACCTTCTCTATATATGTTAACCAACAAAGCTTCTAGTGGATCTAAACCCCTAGGAATCACGCTAATTGCGTTAGTTGTATTATTATACTTCTAAGTCGGATTGTTATTATAATTGCCTGCCTCTTCCTTGTAAAGTGCATTAACTTGCTCTTCCCTAGGTTAAACCTTAGCCTATACTCCTTTAACCACTCCTTACATATTCTCCAGGCTCTTTCTAGTTATACTTTAGTCTTCTCTGCTGTTTTTCTATATACTATAATGTTTATATTATCTAAGAACCCTAATATTAGTGTTAATTCTGCTGCTGCCAGCCTTTAATACAGTGGTATAATATACAACAGGAAGAGGATAGGAGACACCGGCGACCCTTATAAAACCCCTGTAGTAATTTGGATTTCCTTAGTAGTATGTCTATTAAACGCTAATTACGCTCTTCTTCCTAACGTAAAACCCTTTGTTTATCTGGCCATCCACCCTAGCAGTCCTAACTCCCTTATAGTGCATATTAATTGTTTGTGGCTGACAGTGTTAAACGCCCTAGTAATATCCAGCTATAGTAATAATACTATCCCCTAATAGTGCTACGCCATCCTTACTACCTCTTTTAGCATGCTTAGTGCTACCTCTGTTAACCTGCCAGCCCTGTTGCCCATTTATATGTCTGGTAGTATATAGCCTTCCTCTGCTGTAGTAGTGATTCTCCTTATAATAGCTCCCTTAATCACTTTGCCCATTGTGTTTAGCAATAATATTAGCCTCCACTCCCCTGGTCTGCCTAACTCCTTAGGGGTCTTCCTAGGTTTACATAAAACTACCACCTTTACACGCCAGAAGGAGGCCGGATGGTGTCCTAAGCTGTAGCATGCATTTATAAGGCGTGTTAAACATAATATTAGGGCTGCGCTATATAGCTTAAGGAAACCCATTAGTAGCTCGTCCGGCCCTAGGGCTTTCTAGCTTACTGTATTCTTTATAACTTCTCTAATTTCCTCCTCTATAAACGCGGGAGCTACCTGTTTATTGTTACAGTATCTTGTCCCCTCTTTTCCCTCTAGTCCTAAAGCCCTAGCCGCGGATAAAGAGAAGAACCTCTCTGCAAATGCCCTTGCCTTGCCCTTATATATAACCTCCACTATCTCCTCCCTGCCGTCGTTTCCTAGCCAAGTTAGTAGCAGAACTTGTTATATCTCTAGGGGGAGTCCACTCCATAGCCAGGCCTAACGCTCTAAGGTCTAAAGGCTCCCTTTAGACCTAGATAGCTTACTAACAGCCTATTGCCAGCTGCTTCTCTTCTCCTCTAAGATAATATAGTCCTGTATTTTTATAGCTTTTGTTAAGGTCTGCTATAATTCCTATGTCCGTTATTACTGCTACTGCCTGCTAGCACGTCTTACCTCTGCTATTGCGTTCTTAACCCTTTTATTCCACTATAGCTATAGTTTGCTATGCCCTTAAGGTCGTTTAGGTGCTACTATATTGGCTATTTCCGTAAGCTAGTGAGTAAGCTATTGCATATAGTCGTCGACTTCCTGCTGGTTACCTAGCAGGAGCTCTAACCCCTTCTTTCTAAGCCTGTTTAGTGCCTCTGCTATAATTAGGTTCTTGTCTGCTATCCTCTAACCCCAGATCAACCCTAGGCTACCGCTGAATTCCTTACTTGTCCTAATGTTAATAAGTTAAGGCATATGGTCAGATCTAGCGATTTCTACTAGCCCGGTGAACTCGACACTAACATTATAAGTGGTCTATGCATGATTAATAGTACTGTCCCTGCTTTTATGTTCTCTCCTTATTACTTCCCTAAACAGAGTAACTAGGCCGAGTTGCCACCTTGTTATGAATTCTAACATCTTATTATGCCCCTAAGAGGTCCTGCTAAATCTGTCCCACAGGGGGTGATATTAGTTGAAGTCCCCTATAAATACACTTTAACCCTTTGCCTGGGTGTTGGCAAAGTGTTGTAAAGGCGTCTGCCACCCCCTTTCGTAAGCCGGGGAATATATATTATATACCTCTACTCTACATAGCTTAACACTGTATTAATCCTCCCCCCTCCCTGTAGTCTAAAGCCCTGCCTTGACCTTCTGGTGTATATAAATCGCCGTTCTTCCACTATATGTTGCTAACATATAGTGCCCCCGAGATGGATTTAGCGGTATACTGTTATAGCCTCCTGGTTCCTGGATAGCTATTACCTTAGGGCTAACATTATACCCTAACGCTAGATGTACTAGATTGCTTTTCTTCTATATATTCTAGTATATGACCTTAATTATGTACTCTATTGTGTGCTTTAGAGCACCCTGGTTAGGCTAGCTCCGGTATTGTTCTGCTCTCTTATTGGTTATAGGAAGGCCAGCATTATGCCTTCCTCTGCCGGTCTCTGCCATCCTAATTATAGTTTATATATTTGTCTTGTAAAAAGGCCCCTTAGTTATATGCTCCTTCCTCTTAGCTGCCTTTCCATTAATCCCCTAGTCTCTTCTCTATAATAACCCTTAACCGTAGTAGCTATTACGGCCTCTAACCAATAGTTGCGGAAGAATAGCGGCCTTATAGCGTAAGCCTCCCGGGCCTATTGCCACCTATTATTACTTACCAAGCATAGCCAAGACCATGCTAGATGTGCCCCTGCGTAATTTAGGCATCTCTCCTGTACCTCGCCTGTTAACGTCGGGCAAGTCCTCTCTCCCTTAGGGTGTTTTCTAGTAGCATACCTGCTGTATCTTGCTTCCTCCTTATAGTGCCTGGCAATGTATCTAATCTTATAGTAATTATAATATTGCTTTAGGTAGACCATCTTGTTATATAGCTTGGCATTGAAAATCTCTGCTTGGTATACTATTCCCCTATGGCATAGGCGGTTTGCTGCCTTAGTGCCCTTAATGCTAACCACTAGTGGTGCCCTTGTCGCTATTCCCTTTGGCTTCCACACTGTTATCTTCGCTATGTTTAGACTATTCTCCTTTTTAATATTTTTCCTTATATCCTTAATTGTAATGTGGTTTGTTAATTGTGTTAGGAATCCCTTAATAATCACACTAAACATCTTCCTGTTTACTTCCGCTATAGGTCTAAAGGCAACTCTCACCCAGGCCGTGTTTTCCTTTTATTTTCTCCCTGCCTTAGTAAACGTAATAACTATGTCTCCACTCTACAGTCTGCGTGCTGCTATTACCTCCTTTATACCAATAGCGCTGTTTACTGCCTTTATAATCTCTCCTAGTAATCTGTTCCTAACTGCCTTACTAATAGTGTTTCCCTTTACTATTACTTCCTAGTAATAGCAGGCTAGTATCGCCATACCCTCCGTTTAGGCTAAAGGTATTGTCATATTCTGCCCTATAACTCTGCAAGCTGTAACAGTCGCCTAAGTCCCCCTAACCATTAATCCAGTCCTAGGGACGGCCTTTATTGCCTCCTTAACCGCCTTCTTAACCATAGTTTCTACTTTACTATTAACTGCTTTTATAATTAATGCCTGTAGATCTCCTATGCTAGTCTTTACTTAGGCTATCTTCCCTTTTATATCTATAGTAACTTACATAAAGGTCCTAATAAAAGCCTATACTTTTATTATTTCTACCTTTAGGATAACTTTTATTATTAACTCCTTTAGTGATTTTATTTTATTCTTTAGTTTTTCCTACACTACTATTACTTTAGGATTCTCTTCTTAATATTGTATTTCTTTCTAGGTAGTGCCTTGTCCTTTGTTAGTTATGGATCCACGCAAAAATTCGTTAATTATTACACCCCTTGCGCTGCTTACTCCCCTTGCGCAATGCGCTATTGCTAAGGGGGGTATTTAATAATAAGGAATCTAATTCCGTGCTTCTTTTTTGTTTTAGGTGTAATACCGCGTCGTGTCCGCGGTGTTGGTCCGATCGTCTAAAGGGGGTTTTATTAAATCATTAATTCTAAACATTTAAGCTTTATTATTATTCATGTACGCTAGGTAGCTAGAGCCACTATCTAGTTTATCGACTAACTTCTTAATATAGGAAAAACCCTAAAATAGGGAAGAAAACCTATATTCTTCTATATAGCTCCTGCTAAGCCTTTAATATAGAGTCTTTATTGTTTTTAACTATTAGTATAAGATATCTGCCAGTTCCCCCAGAACTGCAGACAATAACAGAAGTATGGTTATGCTTTATATAAAAGGTTAGTATATTAGTAAAAACCCCCTATAAGCACCTCCCCTCCTAATCTAGCTCTTCCTCATTTATTTTGTTATTTCTATTACCTTTAGTTCCTTTCTTAACCTTAATATTATATATCTGCTATACCTTATAAAGCTCCTTAGCTAACCTGTACTACTAAAGTCACCTAGTTAAGAGTACTTACTTTATAATATTTAGTGCTAGCTTTTTATTATTAAGCACCGCCCTAAGCTCCTACAGGTCTCTTATTATAGGCACTATTAGAATCGGCCTTAGGTAGTTATATTCTAAGCAGGAAAAGATAAAGTAGTAAATATCCTTATCTTCTCCCTAGTATTAATATATTAGTAATATTACCTTGGGTACCTATCTGTTATAAAGGAAGGCATTTAGCCCTGTTTTCTCTGTTTAAAGCTATACTAAGGCTATAAATTTATACTTTAGCAGGCTATTATAAAGCCTTATTATTTTCTTTATACTCTTAAAGTTAGGTTCCTTATCTGCTACTATAGCTTTTGCCTATCCTCTTCTTACCTAAGCCTTATGCCTTTGCTATATTTACTGTTTTTCTTACTCCCTCTTTAATTCCTATCTAGCTATAAGGCTGCTAGGGAGGGGGGGGGGGGCATTAGAAAACGCCTTATAGTGGTTATATTAGCGGCCTTTTCCTTAGCATTATGGCTATAATACTATTAAATTACATGCCTATTGTATTTTCTTGCCTATACTACTATACTTAAGTCTTTAATAAAATTATTACTTAATATAATTAAGGTATAGGTCTACTAGCAGTATTACTACTTTTATTTCTAAGAGTATTACTAGTATTGCCTTATATGCCCTTATAACCCGCCTTAAGCATTTATTTTGTTCCCTTATAAATACCTTTGCTACCCCCTGTGCTACCCCTTTTAACTTACTATAGGTATAATATATCCTAGCTTTATAGGCTATTATGCTTCTTATTACCTATATATAAAGGGATCTTGTATACTTTAGTTAGCATTCCTATGTAAACACAGCTAGTACTATAAGTACTAACTTCTACTGTAATAATTTAATATTTACCTTCTCTATATAGGTTAACTAGTAAAGCTTCTAGTAAATCCAAACCCCTAGGAATTGCGCTAATTGTATTAGTTATATTATTATCCTTTTAAGTTAGATTATTATTATAATTACCTACCTCTTTCTTATAAAGTATATTAGCTTGCTCTTCCATAGGTTAAACCTTAGCCTATATTTCTTTAACTATTCCTTATATATCCTCTAGGTTCTTTTTAGTTATACTTTAGTCTTTTTTACTGTTTTTTTATATACTATAATATTTATATTATTTAAGAACCCTAGTATTAATATTAATTCCACTACTACTAGTCTTTAATATAATAGTATAATATAAAGCAGGAAGAGAATAGGAGATGCTAGCAACCCTTACAGAACCCCTGTAGTGACTTGGATTTCCTTAGTAATATGCCTATTAAACACTAATTATACTCTTCTTTTTAATATAAAGCCCTGTGCCTATCTGGCCATTTACACTAGTAGTCCTAACTCCTTTATAGTATAGATTAGCTATTTATAGCTAATAGTATTAAACACCCTAGTAATATTTAGCTATATTAATAATACTATTCCCTAGTAATACTATGCTATCTTTATAACCTCTTTTAGTATACTTAATACTACCTTTATGAACTTACTAGCCCTATTACCTATTTATATATCTAGTAGTATATAGCCTTCGTTTACTATAGTAGTAATCCTCCTTATAATAGCTCCTTTAATTACTTTTCTTATTATATTTAATAGTAATATTAGCCTTTACCCCCCTGGTCTGTCTAACTCCTTAGGGGTTTTCCTAGGTTTATATAGAACTACTACCTTTACTTACTAAAAGGAAGCCAGATAGTATCCTAAACCATAGTATGTATTTATAAGGCGTATTAAATATAATATTAGGGCTACTTTACATAGCTTTAGGAAACCTACTAGCAGCTTATCTAACCCTAGGGCTTTTTAACTTGCCATATTCTTTATAACTTCTCTAATTTCCTTTTTTATAAACATAGGAACCACTTAATTATTACTATAGTATCTTATCTCTGCCTCTGTCTCTAGACCTAAAGCCCTAGCTATAGATAAAGAAAAAAAACCTTTCTATAAATACCTTTGCCTTACCCTTATATATAACCTTTACTATCTCCTTCCTACTATTATTCCCTAGCTAAGTTAGTAGTAAGACCTACTGCATCTTAAGAGGAAGTCTACTTTATAGCTAGGCCTAGTACTCTAGGGTTTAGAGGCTCCCTTTTAACCTAAATAACTTACTAACTACCTATTACTAGCTGCTTTTCTTCTTCTTTAAAATAATATAATTCTGTTTTTTTATTGCTTTAGTTAAGGCCTGCTATAATTCCTGTGTTTATTATTACTACTACTGCCTATTAGCATGTCTTGCCTTTACTATTATATCTTTTACCATTTTATTTTACTAAGGCTGTGGTTTACTATGCTCTTAAGGTTATTTAAGTACTATTATATTAGCTATCTCTATAAGCTATTAAGTAAGCTATTATATATAATTATTAATTTTTTACTAGTTATATAGCAAGAGCTCTAATCCCTTCTTTCTAAGTCTATTTAGAGCCTTTACTTTAATAAGATTCTTATTTACTATTCTCTAACCCTAGACTAACCCTAGGCTATTGCTTAATTCCTTATTTATCCTAATACTAATAAGCTAAGGTATATGGTCAGATCTAGCAATTTCTACTAGCCTAATAAATTTAATACTAACATTATAAGTAGTTTATATATGGTTAATAGTGCTATCCCTGCTACTTTATTCTCTTCTTATTACTTCCCTAAATAGCATAACTAGGCTAAGTTACTACCTTATTATAAATTCTAATATCTTATTATACTCCTAAGAGGTTTAGCTAAATCTATTTTATAAAGGGTAGTATTAGTTAAAGTCCCCTATAAACATACTCTAGCCCTTTACCTAGGCATTAGTAAAGTATTATAAAGATGTCTAATACTCCCTTTTATAAGCCAGGAAATAAATATTATATACCTTTACTTTATATAGCTTAATACTATACTAATTCTCCCTTCTCTCTATAGTTTAAAGTCTTATTTTAACCCTTTAATATATATAAATTACTATTTTTTTACTATATATTGCTAATATATAGTACCCTTAAGATAGATTTAGTAGTATACTATTATAACCTTCTGGTTTTTAAATAGCTATTACCTTAGGGCTAATACTATATCCTAATACTAGATATACTAAATTGCTTTTCTTTTATATATTCTAGTATATAACCTTAATTATATACTTTATTATATGCTTTAGAGCACCCTAGTTAGGCTAGCCCTAATATTATTTTACCCTTTAGTTAGTTATAAAAAGGCTAGTATTATGCCTTTCTCTACTAGTCTCTGCAGTCCTAATCATAGCTTATAGGTTTATCTTATAAATAGGCCCCTTAGGTATATACTCCTTTCTCTTAGCTACTTCTTTATTAATCCCCTAATCCCTTTTCTATAATAACCCTTATTTATAATAGCTATTATAACCTTTAACTAATAGCTATAGAAGAATAGCGGCCTTATAGTATAAGCCTCTCTAGCTTACTATTATTTATTATTAATTACTAAACATAGCTAAGATTATGCTAGATATACCCCTATATAATTTAAGCATTTCTCCTATACCTTGCCTATTAATACTAAGTAAGTCCTTTCTTTCTTAGGGTATTTTTTAGTAGTATACCTATTATATCTTGCTTTTTCTTTATAGTACCTAGTAATATATCTAATCTTATAGTAGTTATAATATTACTTTAAGTAAATTATCTTATTATATAGCTTAGTATTAAAAATCTCTGCTTAGTATACTATTCCTTTATAGTATAGGCAGTTTACTAACTTAGTGCCCTTAATACTAATTACTAGTAGTGCCCTTATTACTATTCCCTTTAGCTTCTATATTATTATCTTTATTATATTTAAACTATTCTTCTTTTTAATATTCTTTCTTATATTCTTAGTTATAATATAGTTTATTAGTTATATTAGAAATCCCTTAATAATTACACTAAATATCTTCTTATTTACTTTTGCCTTAGGTCTAAAGGTAACTCTTACCTAGGCTATATTTTCCTTTTATTTCCTTTCTGCTTTAGTAAATATAATAACTATATCTTTACTTTATAGTTAGTATACTACTATTGCCTCTTTTATGCTAATAGCGCTATTTACTGCCTTTATAATCTTCCTTAGTAATCTATTCTAAACTACCTTACTAATAGTATTTCCCTTTATTATTACTTCCTAGTAGTAGTAGGCTAGTATTACTATGTCCTTTATTTAAGCTAAAGGGATTATTATATCCTGCCTTATAACTCTATAAGCTATAATAGTTACCTAAGTCCCCTTAACTATTAATCTAGTCCTAGGAATAGCCTTTATTATCTCCTTAACCGCCTTTTTAACTATGGTTTTTACCTTACTATTAACTGCTTTTATAATTAAAGCCTGTAGGCCTTTTATACTAGTTTTTTTTTAGGCTATTTCCCTGCTTATATCTATAGTAATCTATATAATAGATTTAATAAAAGCCTATACTTTTATTATTTCTACCTTTAAAATAACTTTTATTATTAATTTCTTTAGTAATTTCATTTTATTCTTTAATTTTTCCTGTACTACTATTACTCTAGGATTCTCTCCTTAATACTATATTTCTTTCTAGGTAGTACCTTATTCTTTACTAGTTGCAGATTTATATAAAAATCCTTTATTTATTATACCCCTTATACTACTTACTTCCCTTATATAATATACTATTACTAGGGAGGGTAATTAATAATAAGGAATCTAATTCTATGCTTCTTTTTTGTTTTAGGTGTAATACCGCGTTGTATCCGCAGTGGTTCGCTTTTTAGAATTAGATAATATCTAGCAAGAAGGTTATTTAATTAGTTGATTAATAGATATTTAAGCATTATTTTTATTAGGTTTTATATAGTAATATAATAAAATTTAATCTTATGGAATTTTTTCTTATGGAATTGTTATGGTCTCGCTAGAATGCAACTGCAGAGCTAGTAACTTAAATAAGAATATTATTTATAAAGAAGAAGAGAAAGAAAAGATCTATCTAATTTTAGTAACCCTGCCTTTATAGTTATGTGTATAACTAGGGCCTAAGCCGCTTATATATTACTTATATAAAGCCATCCGCTCTCTAGCTATATAAATTTAAGCTTTAAGCTTAAATCTATTATATAGCCCCCTTCTTACTATTTAAGAGTTAGAGCAAAGCATTATAATTAGCAATTAAGTTGCCTCTTATAAAGGCTTATTATTATAGCATATATCACCCTATTATGCCTTATAATGCTTTAGTACTACTATATTTAAAAAACTTTTTAAAGGTTATTATATTAGCTAGATATATCCTGCCTACTTTACTAACATATTCTATTAATTACCCTAACCCTAGGTATTTCTTACTACTACTATTTCCTTAATCTTATATTCTACTAAATTTAAATTATTCTTATAAAGCAGGACTATTAAGCCTGGTCTAGAATTAGCTAGGTATTATAATAGGAGCGGATTAATAGCTACCCTCTTAATAAGGTTTATATAAAAAACTAGGTATATTCCCTATAGGATATTTAAATAGATAGTAAGTAGAGTTAGTATTTTTAAGACCTTATATTTTGCCTTTATTTAGTTAAGTTTTTAGCTAGAATAGTTTTAAGAGTGAATTTAAATCTGCTTAGAGCTTTCGCGTTTATTTGGCATTAATGGCAAGTATGCGTGATTTTCCCTATGTTAGCCTTATTGAATTCTTTACTAGCCCTGGCAAGAAGGTTATTTAATTAGTTAATTAACAGATGACTAAATTGGCAATAAAGTTAACAGATTTCGGCTTTAGAAAGCATAAAGATAGCAGGTTCTTAAGAACTAGCTGTCTACTAAGGATGTCCTTATTTCCTAATAATAGGTACCTTTTTATCTCCTTAGATTAGAAGATTCTTAAGATTATTAAGTTTAATACCTATTTTATTTATATCTGTAATAGAATATAAAAACAGTGTAGCACTATTAAGCATATAAAAGGGTATTGTGCTGAAGATTGTTAGAAGCTTTAAAATACCAGTTGAAGTTGTAGTACTAGCTTTAAAAGTAATGGTTCTTTAGTTGGAAGAATGCTTAATTGTAAGGTTCTTTATGATTTTTATTAGAGTGTTGACTTGGCCTTGGCTAGCAGTTAAAATTCCTAATGCTCCTGTATTTAGAAGTATACTGTAAAATATATCCGCTATATATCTTATATCTATAAGATACATGTGTAACTCCTACCCAGGGAAGATAGGAAAGGACCAACACCGCGGACACGACGCGGTATCACGCCTAAAACAAAAAAGAAGCACAGAATCGGATTCCTTATCATCAAATACCCCCCCTAGTAATGGCGCATTGCGCAAGGGGAGTAAGCAGCACAAGGGGTGTAATAATTAATAAATTTTCGCGTGGATCCACAACCAACAAAGGACAAGGCACCACCTAGGAAGAAATACAATATTAAGGAGAGAATCCTAGAGTAATAGTAGTATAGGAAAAACTAAAGAATAAAATAAAATCACTAAAGGAGTTAATAATAAAAGTTATCCCAGAGGCAGAAATAACAGAAGTGTAGGCTTCTATCAGGACCTTTACGTAAGTTGCTATAAATACAGGAGGGGAAATAGCCCAAGTAAAGACTAGCACAGGAGATCTACAGGCATTAATTATAAAAGCAGTTAACAGCAAAGTTAAAACCACGGTTAAGAAGGCGGTTAAGGAGGCAATAAAGGCCGTCCCTAGGACTAGATCGACGGTTAGGGGGACTTAGGCAACTATTACAGCTCGCGGAGTCACAGGGCAGAATATAACAATACCTTTAGCCCAAACAGAGGGTATAGCAATACCGGCCCGCCATTACCGGGAAGCAATAGTAAAGAAAAACACCATCAGCAAGGCAGTTAGGAACAGATTGCCAGGAGAGATTATAAAGGCAGTAAACAGCGCTATTAGCGTAGAGGAGGCAATAGCAGCACACAGGCTGCAGAGTAGAGACATAGTTATTACGTTTACTAAGGCAGGGAGGAAATAGAAGGAAAACACGGCCTAGGTAAGAGTTGCCTTTGGACCTACAGCGGAAGTAAACAGGAAGATGTTCAGTATAATTATCAAGGGATTCCTAACACAATTGACGAACCACATTACGATTAAGGATATAAGGAAAAACATTGAAAAGGAGAATGGTCTAAACATAGCAAAGATAACAGTGCGGAAGCCAAAGGGAACAGCGACAAGGGCACCACTAGTGGTTAGCGTTAAGGGCACTAAGGCAGCAAACCGCCTATGCTATAGGGGAATAGTATACCAAGCAGAGATTTTCAACGCCAAGCTATACAACGAGATAGTCCACCTAAAGCAATATTATAATTACTATAAGATTAGATATATTACCAGGCACTATAAGGAGGAAGTAAGATGCAGCAGGTATGCTACTAGAAAACACCCTAAGAGAGAGAGAACTTGCCCAACATTAACAGGCAAGATACAGGAGAGATGCCCAAATTGCGCAGGGGCACATCCAGCATAGTCTCGGCTATACTCAGTAAGCAATAATAGGTGGCAACAGGCCCGGGAGGCTTACGCCACAAGGCCGCTGTTCTTCCGCAACTATCAGTCAGAGGCCGTAACAGCTACTATAGGCAAGGGTTATTATAGAGAAGAGACCGGGGGATTGACGGAAAGGCAGCCAAGAGGAAGGAGCATACAACCAAGGGGCCTTTCTATGAAACGAACATACAAACTATGATCAGGACGGCAGAGACCGGCAGAGGAAGGCATAATGCTAGCCTTCCTATAACCAACAAGAGAGCAGAACAATACCAGAGCCAGCCTAACCAGGGTGCTCCGAAGCACACAATAGAGTACATAATTAAGGTCATATACTAGAATACACAGAAGAAAAGCAATCTAGTACATCTGGCGTTAGGGCATAACGTTAGCCCTAAGGTAATAGCCATCCAGGAACCAGGAGGCTATAACAGTATACCGCCAAATCCATCTCGGGGGCACTATACGTTAGCAACATACAGTAGAAGAACGGCAATTTATATACACCAGAAGGTCGAGGCAGGGCTTTAGACTACAGGGAGGGGGGAGGATTAGTACAGTGTCAAGCTATATAGAGTAGAGGTGTACAACATATATTCCCCAGCTTACGAAAGGGGGTGGCAGACGCCTCTACAACACTTTGCCGATACCCAGGCAAAGGGCCGGAGTGTGTTTGTAGGGGACTTCAACCAACATCACCCCTTATGGGACAGATTCGGCCAAACATCTCCAGGGCACAATAAGATGTTAGAATTCATAACAAGGTGGCAACTCAGCCTAGCTACGCCGTTTAGGGAAGTAACAAGGAGAGAACATAGCAGCAGGGACAGCACTATTAACCATGCGTGGACCACCCACGACGTTAGTGTCGAATTCATCGGGCCAGTAGAAATCGCCGGATCTAACCATATGCCCCAGCTTATTAGCATTAGGACAAATAAGGAATCAAGCAACAGCCCAGGGTTAGTCCGGGGTTAAAGGACAGCGGATGAGAACCTTATTATAGCAGAGGCTTTAAACAGGCTTAGAAAGAAGGGGTTAGAGCTTCCGCTGTGCAACCGGCAAGAAATCAATAACTATGCGCAGTAGCTTACCTAACAGCTTACGGAGATAGCCAATACAGCAGCACCCAAGCAACCTTAAGGGCATAGCAAACCACAGCCTTAGTGGAATAAAAGGGTAAGGGACGCGATAGCAGAGGCAAGACGTGCTAATAGGCAGTAGTAGCAACAACGGACACAGGAAGCATAGCAGGCCTTAACGGAAGCTACAAAAAAACAGGATCGTATTATCTTAAAGGAGAAGAGAAGTAACTAGCAACAGGCAGTTAGTAAGTTATCCAGGTCTAAAGGGAGTCTTTAGACCCTGGAGCATTAGGCCCGGCTATGGAGTGGACTTCCTCCTAAAAGGCAACAGGTCCCACCACTAACCCGGCCAGGAGACAACAGCAGGGAGGAGATAGTAGAGGTTACATACAAGGGCAAGGCAAGGGCATTTACAGAGAGGTTCTTTCCTCCATCTGCGGCTAGGGCTCTAGGTCTAGAGGCAGAGAAGGGGACAAGATACTATAACAATAATCAGGCAGTTCCTGTGTTTATAAAGGAGGAAATTAAAGAGGTTATAAAGAATATAGCAAGTTAGAAAGCCCTAGGACCGGACAAGCTGCTAATGGGTTTCCTTAAGCTATACAGAGCGGCCCTAATATTGTGTTTAACACGCCTTGTGAATACTTGCTACAGCTTAGGATATCATCCGGCCTCCTTCTGACGAGCGAAGGTAGTAGTTCTATGCAAACCTAGGAAGTCCTCTAAGGAGTTAGGCAGACCAGGGGGGTAGAGGCCAATATCACTGTTAAACACAATAGGCAAAGTAATTAAGGGAGCTATTACAAGGAGAATCACTATTACAGCAGAGGAAGGCTATATACTACCGGACATGCAAATGGGCAACAGGGCTGGCAGATTAATAGAGATAGCACTAAGCACGCTAAAAGAGGTTGTGAGAACAGCGTGGCATTACCAGGGGATAGCATTATTACTGCAGCTGGATATCACCGGGGCGTTTAACACTATCAGCCATAAACGATTAATCCGCACTATAAAGGAGTTAGGACTGCCAGGGTAGATGGCTAGATGGGCACAGGGCTTCACATTAAAAAGGAGAGCACAATTAGCATTTGACGGATGTATTACCAAGGAAATCCAAGTTACTGCAGGGGTTCCGCAAGGGTTGCCAGCGTCTCCTATCCTCTTCCTGCTCTATATTACGCCACTATATCGAAGACTAGCGGCGGCAGAATCAACATTAACGTTAGGGTTCTTGGATAATATAAACATTATAGTATATAGAAAAACAGCAGAGGAGATAAAAATATAACTAAAAAGAGCCTAGAGAATATATAAGGAGTAGTTGAAGGAGTATAGGCTAAGGTTTAACCTAGGAAAGAGTGAGCTAATGCACTTTACAAGAAAGAGGCAGGCGATTACAACGACAATCCGACTTAGCAGAGCAACAATACAACCAACACAATCAGCGCGATTCCTAGGGGTTTGGATTCACCAGAAGCTTCGTTAGTTAACCTACATAGAGAAGGTGAATACCAAATTGTCACAGCAGAAATTAGCGCTCACGGCGCTAGCTACGTCTACGTAGGGATGCCAACTAGAGTGTGTAAGATCCCTTTATACACAGGTAATACAAAGCACAATAGCCTATGGAGCTGGGATATACTACACCCATAGCAAGCCAGAAGGGGTAGCACAGGGGGTAGCAAAGGCATTTGTAAGGGAACAGAATAAATGCTTAAGGCGGGTTACAGGGGCATATAAGGCAACGCCAGTAACACTCTTAAAGACAGAAGCAGCAGTGCCGCTGGTGGATCTGTACCTTAATTACATTAAACGACAATTCCACTAAAGACTTAAGGATAGTAGCATAAGCAAGAAGATATAGCAGGCCTGTAATTTAATAGCATTACAGCTACAACGCCGAGGAAGAGGCCGCCAATGTAATCGCTATAAGGCGTTTCCTAATGCCCCCCCCCCCCTCCCCTAGCAGCCTTACAGCCAGACAGGAATTAAAGAGGGAGTGGAAAAAACAGTGGATCCGGCAGAGGCGTAAGGCTCAGGTGAGAAGAGGACGGGCAAAAGCAATAGCAGCAGACGAGGAACCTAACTTCAAGAGCACAAAAAAGATAGCAAAGCTCCATAATAGCCTGCTTAAGCATGAATCTGCGGCCCTAGTTCAGCTTCGAACGGAAAAAATAGGGCTGAATGCCTTCCTCTACAATAGACAGGTGCCCGAGGTAACTTCACCAATATGCTAATACTAGGGAGAAGACAAGGATATCTACCACCTTATCCTGTCATGCCTAGAATATAACCATCTAAGACCAATTCCAGCAGTGCCCGTAATAAGAGATCTACGGGAACTCAGGGCGGCGCTTAACAACAAGAAGCTAGCACTAAATATCGTAAAATAGGTGCTTTCGACTGGGTAACTTCAGCAGTACAGGTTGGCAAAGGAGCTTAGTAAGGCGTGGCAGATACGCAATGACAAGGCTAAGAAAGGGACCAGAGGCAACGGAAACAACAGGATAGAGGAGGAAGAGCCGGACTAGGAGGGGAGGTGCTTATAGGGGGTTTTTACTAACATACTAACCTTTTATATAAAGCACAACCACACTTCTATTATTGTCTGCAGTTCTAGGGAACTAGCAGATATCTTATACTAATGGTTGGAAACAATAAAGACTCTATATCAGAGGCTTAGCAGGAGCTATATAGAAGAATATGGGTTTTCTCCCCTATCTTAGGGTTTTTCCTATATTAAGAAGTTAGTTGATGAACTAGTTAGTGGCTCTAGCTACCTAGCGTACATGAATAATAATAATAAAAATATAAGATACATGTGTTATTAAGGTTGTTTATTAGTATCATGGTTATAGGGGTCTTTAAGAAATAAGGCATGTTTAAAAGCATTATCCTGTAAGAAGTTCATGGTTAATTGGGAAAAGAGTAGGGGATTTAGTGCTTATGTAAAGAATGCTATGAAGGAGAGAGTATTATAAGCCTCTTCGTCGTCTGGTTTCTCTTTTTTATTAGTAGTAAGGAAAGCGGCGTTCTAAGCGGCTTTTTTGTATTTGTCCTTACTACTATTATTAGTAGTAGTAAGTTAGGCTATTTTGCCTTTATAGGCCTGTAGGAATGCATAGTATTAGCGTTTAAAGGGTGGTTTTTAGTGTTTTCTGTTATTCTACTAAGTTACTTTTACTTTCTTCTGCTTAGAGTTAGGATGGTTAGTTAACTAATATCCTTCTTTGTAGTATATAAAGCATTTCTTTGAGCTCGCTCTAGCTTAAGGTTTTTTATAATATATAGCTTGTAAATAGCGTCGGTCTGTGAACATTACTATGTTAGTGTTTTAGTCTGTAAACTAGGCAATAAGGGCATTTAGATTATTATTAGTAGTTGTTAGTAACTGACTTATAGAGGTTGGTGGTATATCTATTACTAAGAGGCAATTTCGAAGATCACTAATAAATCCTTTAAAGGTTAGCACATTCCTAAATTTAGTATTATAGAAATTGTTATTATTTTCTATTGCTTATCGTACTTAATAAAGAAGAATTATATCTTGTTTAAGAGGGTTATAAAGGCCATTGAATATCTTTATAAGTCGGTTGAGAAGAATTTCTAAGCATTCTAACTTATTCTTTATTAGATGTTTTATAATAATATAGCAAAGGCGTAAATCAGTAAATTATGTTTTGTAAAAGCTCTTATTCTTAGGTGTTTTAAAGTAATTCCTAATGTTCCGAGTCATCTCCTTAAATAGGATTATCTTTACTTTAAAGTATTTAAGGAAGTATATATAGGCTTTACCTTAAAGCATAATAAGGAAGGCTTTTAGGTAAAGTAAGGGGGAAACTCCTGCTTAAGAATATTTCTCTTTAAAATATAGTAACTTTTTATTAATAAAGTCATATACTTCTCCAGAATATTGTTTTTCTTTCTAGTAAAGTCTCTTAAGAGTATTAAGGGCTTTTTAATTGCTATCAGAAAGTGTTCTGGTTAGGGTTTATGGTTTTGGGGGAGGGTCTTTAGTTGAATAAAAATCTTTATTATTAGAGTTCTTGTTATTAGAAAGTTTAAGTCGTTAAATCTCTTTTCCTTTCCTAGTTACTTTTTCTAGTAAAGGTTTGTATTCCGTGTTAGGGTTAATATTTAAGATATTAACAAGATCTTTAGAAACATTTGATCTTAATTCTCTGGCTGTTTTAACACCATTGTTATTAAGGTAATTATAAAGGGTATACTTAAGGTTGTTGTTGATTTTATTAAAAGTATTCTTTATTTAATTTTTATAATCTTGCTAGAAGTTAATAAGGAGATTACGCCCTTTTCCTTCGTTAAGAATATAGTAGTTAATTGTATATATAATATGGTTATTAATCTGTTGTTTAGTAGCTGTATTAACATTAATATTATTAACTAACTTAGTCTAATTAAAGGATAGAATTAGACAGTGCTTATAAAGTTTTTAGGGTAGGGTGCTCTTTAGAAGTTCTCTTCTATAGACATCCTTTTAGAGTTATTTATTAAAATTATCTATTTTTCCTTAGCTTAAAGACATTTTGGTGTTTTAGGCTTTGTGTTTAGTACTAATTGAAGCGGTTAGCATTGGTTAATTCTCTGTGAATAACGGTGAAGATCTGGTTTTAATTATGGACAAGTAATAGTTAACAATAAGGGAGAAGATCTATAAGAGTTAAGTCTTCTTATAATTATAGATGATTTAATAGTTAACGATTTAAAGAAATAATCCTTTGGTTAGCATAACATTAGAATTTCTTATAGTTATGTAAGTAAAAGCATTCAGACAAGTCTTTTCTAGGTGTAACCTAGTAAATCTATAGTTATTAGCAACCACTAATTAGTATTAGTAACGCTTAGGTTATAAGTATGCTGCAGCATAAATGTAGGGGGGGGGTTTAATAATTAATTTATTTATGTCTTTAAAAGAGGGGAAGAAGCAGGCTACAATGTGGAGGTGTGGTGTTGTGGCCACGTTACAGCCCTTAGGTCACATGACCTGTAATCCAGCCAATCAGGGTGCGTGCATTCTGTGTGCGACCCACAATTCCTGGTTAATGCTGCGTATCCCTTCCATTATCCATATGAGCGATTCCGACAATAACTATAAGGAAAAGATAAAAAACTGTATTATATTACACATAGGGGTTTAAAAACTATAAATACTACACTATATACAAAGTTCTAAATATTATATACTTTAAGTATAATAATTATAAAAATATAATAAGTTGTAATGGATTTAAGCTCGAAGCTCGGATCTACACAGCCAGAAAGCGGACAGCTTTACGTAAGCAATATGTAAGCAGTTTAGGCCCTAGTTATATATATAACTATAAAGGCAGGGTTATTAGAATTAAATAGATCTTTTCCTTTTTTTCTTTTTTATAAATAATATTCTTATTTAAGTTACTAGCTTTATAGTTATATTTTAGTAAGACTATAATATATATTATTTATCCTTTTATTATTTACCCTAGAAACCTTAATAAATATAATATAAAGGTTATACCTATAATAAACAGAATAATAATAAATATGTTATAATCTAATACTATAGCTAACCTAGCTAAGACTAGTGCTATATAGGAGCTACTATACCTTTAAAATATAATAATAGTATAGGAAATAATAAATAAGAATATAGTAAATAAAATTACTAAGCTAAAATAATAGCTATAAATAGCATTTGCTTTAGCTGTATTTTATAATACTAATGTAAGTACCTTAGGTATAAGTAAACAGTAAGTAGCCTTAATAAAGGTAAAACTAAAGAAAAAACCTATTAATATAAGTAACTCTTATAAACAAAACCAGATTAAATATTTAATATAAAAAAGCCTTTTAGCTTATAAACTTAAGGTAAATAGTGCCTTTATTAGGAATAATTAAGATAAATAGTATTTTATTTACTAATACTTATTAAATTAAGTTTAGGCTTAGGTTTTACTCTTTTTTAAAGTAGGAAAATTTATTGATTATACTTTAAAGGAGTTTTTAGTATATTTTAATACCTTATTTCTAAATTCTTATTAAAAGGAGCATACTACTATTAAACTAAATTAGATTAAATAATAACCTAAAGAAAAATTTAATGATTTTTTTATTTACTTTAAGTAAAAGCTAGTTTTAGTAGGAGGATATTATTAGGCAGAATTTATTAAACTATTTAAACTATATATAGCTTTAAATAAAAAAATATAAAACTATTATATAAGATATAATATTCCTTATATAAATTATTTTTAAGTAATAAAAAGGTTATAAAGTATTATCCTTAATTTTAAATCTTATAAGATAAAAGAATACTTAAAGGCTTAATACTATATAATAACTAAATCCCCTTTAGCTATATCTTAAAATAAGAAAAGTAATATAAAAATAATAATTATAAATATTATATCCTTCTTTAAATAGTAAAAGATATATACTAAGTAGGTTTTAGTAAAGGAAATATAATCTTAATATAATAATAAATAGTGCTTATATTATAGAGTTATTAAATATTAATTAAAGGTATACTACCTTTTCCCTATATATTCTCTAAAGACTAATATATATATAGTTAATATAACTATACCCTAGGTTAGGTCTAAAGTTAAAAATAACTTAAAAAAAAATAACCCTTAAGCTTAAGGCTTAGTAAGGGGGAGAAAAATAGTAGTTAGCTATTATAATTATTATAAAAGGCATATAAATAAATAGAAAAAAAAATAAACTCTAATCCTTTTTTACTACTAGTTTTATTTAATAAAATAGCCTTTACTAATATATAAGTAAATAGTAAGTATAATAGCTATACTACTATAAGTAAATCTTTTATATAAAATATAGAGTTTTTTATATTCCTATTAGCCTAACTTTAAATAATTTAAATAGCTATTTTTATTAAAAAGTAAGGCTAGAATAGTTATTACTAAGGCTTAACTATAATATCTAGGTTTACCTAGTTTACTACTAATATAAATAAATAGAGTTTTTTAGTCTTAGTATATATAATCCTAGGTCTTACCTAGTTATATATCTTAAAAACCCTATAGTTAAAGTAATATAATATTATAATTTATATAGCCTAAGAGTTACTTATAGTTTATTCTTTAAGAAACCTTTAAGTATAAGTAATATTTACTAAAAAGGTAGTAACTTTAATAATTATAGTATTAGGTTTAATATATATAAAGATAGTATAATAAGTAGTAATAAAAAAAGAAAAAAATATATAGTTTTTAGCTATTAGCTTATAAGATATAACCTTAATACTTAATATTTTTATACCTAAACTAGACATAGTTAGAATGTTTTAAACTACTTACTAGAAAAGCTTTAGGATTTTAAAGACCTATTTAATAAGAAAAAGGTAAATATATTACTACTATATAAAAAGACTACAGACTATTATATTTAACTATAAAAAAACCTTAATAGTATAAACCCTAAGCTTTCTTAGGCTTTCTTATATAATATACCTTAAAAGTAGCTCTTAAAGATATAAAAGTAAATTATAAATCTTATAAATAAAGGTTAAATATAAGCTAGCTTTTTATTAGCTAGGGCTTTAGTCTTACTTATGAAGAAGGCAGGAGAGGGTTAGTAATTTTATATAAATTATTAGGTGTTAAATAAAGTTATAGCTTAGGATAGGTATTTTCTTTTTTTAATTAAAAAGACTTTTTACTTTTTAGCTAGGGTAAGATACTTTACTAAGCTTAATATTTATATAGCCTTTTATAAGCTATAGGTTACTAAAGAGAATAAGTAGTTAATAGTATTTTAAATATAATTTAAACTTTTTAAGTAGCTAGTTTACCCTTTTAATTTAATAGGAGTACCTACTACTTTTTAATAATATATTAATAATACCTTAGGAAATATATTAAGAGACTTTATAACAGCTTATTTAAATAATATCCTTATTTATACTAAGGGCTTTAAGAAAGACTATATAATAAAAGTATAAGAGGTTTTATAATAACTAAAATATACTAGGCTATACTTAAATATTAATAAGTTTATATTTATAGTTATAAAGGTAAAGTACTTAGAATTTATTATAAAAGCTAAAAAGGCTATTTACCCTAACCTAAAAAAGATTATAGCTATTTAAGATTAAAAGTTCCTTTAAATAGTTTATAGGGTATAAAGCTTCTTAGGCTTTATAAATTTTTATTAGGAGTTTATTAATAACTTTTAAAACCTTATAAGCCCTCTAACTAACCTTATTAAAAAGGCTGCTAGGTTTTACTAGTCTTTAAAATATAAAAAGGTATTTTAAGCGCTTAAAGCTGCCTTTATTTTATCCCTAATTCTTATATAATAAAATTCTAACTTAGAGATATAAGTAAAGGCTAACTTTTCTAATAAGGCTATAAATAAATACCTCTTTTAATATAATTTAAAGGAAGTATAAAGGCTAGTAGCATATTACTTAGTATAGCCAATAGCTATATAGCAGAATTATATAATTTATAATAAAAAGCTCTTTAGTATTATTTCCTACCTAAAGGCATAGTTAGCTAAGCTAAGGAGTATAGCCTAGCTATTTATAATCCTTATAAATTATAAGAACCTAAAGTATTTTACAGCCCTCTAGGAGATATTTAAAAAATAAGTAAGATAGGTAGAAATATTATCCCTTTTTAACTATTACTTATGCTATTACCTAGGTATATAGGTAGGTTATTTAAATGTTTTATTCTAATAAAACTAAGATTAGAAAAAAGGGGGATAGCTAGTAGGTTATATATTTTACTTAATTTAGGGAATATTAAAAATAGTTTAAGAGTTAGAAGCTAATACTATAAACCTAGTTAGAGTGCAAATAATAGGCAAACTAAAGAAGAGTAAGAACAAGAATAAAAATAACCTAAATAATTTAAATATAATAATAGGTTTTAGTTTAAAGGTTTTAAGTTTTTTCCTACTAGGCTTTAATTTGTTTTAAGATAAATAGCTTTAGAATTTATAGAACTAAGGGGTTACTAAGGACAGTTTATACTAAATTTAATTAAAAGTAGTACTACTAGTAGAGCAGAAGTTTTTTATATTTATAAAAATCTAGTTATAAATAGCAAACTATACTTTAAATATATAAAAAGTATTATAATTTTAGGGATAGCTTTAGGTACCTTATTATAAGCCTCTTACTACCTTACTTATATAGCAGGTTTATAACTTACCTATATTAGGCTACCTAGGGCAAAATATTACTTTTTAGGCGCTATATAAGGATTATTATTAAGATAAAATATTAAAGAATATAGTATAGTATATATAGAACTACTATTACTTTAATAGGTATAAGAGCTAATAACTTTATTAGGGTTTATTAAAGCCTATACTAGCTATAAACTACTATTAGTTATAAATCTTAGTAGATTTTATAACAGAACTTTTAGTATATAATAAGGCATTACTATGATTTTTAATAGTTATTATAGACTATCTCTTAAAGTATATATAAGTAAAGGTAATAATAAGTATAGTAGCTAAAGTATATATAAAATAGTTTAAATATTACTAGTAGCATTTTTATAGATTCCCTTATTAAATTATTTCTAACTATAGTTTAAACTAACTTAGTTACTTTTAGACTATACTTTATAAGCAAGTAGGTATTAAGTAACTATTATTTATATTTTATTATTCTTAAATAAATAATAGTATAGAATAGGTAAACTAGGAGGTATAAGTAGTTTTATAGGTAGTTATTGCCTTCTTATAATATAACTAAGCTAACTATTTACTAGCTTATTAAATAGTGCTTAATAACTAAATCTTTATAGTAATTAGTATAAGTATAAACCAGGTGCTAAAGGGCTTTAATATTAAATTAGTTTAGTATATACTAAATAAGACTAAAAGCCTAACCTTATTTAAAGAAAGAGCTATATTATTCTTAAAATATATCTAGGAGGGAATAGTAATAGTATAAGCTATAATTAATTTTATATAATAATATTAGTAGGATATAGTAAATGTTTCTT